>JAUZNK010070368.1:0-14085 GCA_035046665.1 Euphysa ruthae
CACGTGGGCCCATCTGGAAATATTGTCTCGGCAATTTGTTGGTTCCCCACGTTAAATATAACATTCTCTCTCTCTCACATTTCGATGACATTGCATTACAAAATCAGGTTTAAGCATTCCATTTTATAAAATATTATTGCCAGTATTTGAAAAGAAAATTCAAAAATGAAATTTAATGTGTCAATTGATGTCACCGTTTAAATCTTCAAATATTTTCAACTACACGAATGAGCAGTATCCTGGTTCTGTCCCAACAAATATCGTTGGAGATGATGTTACAAAATCTTAGGTTACAAAAGGCGACAAATATTCACGAGTCTAATCAATCTGATTCAGAGAGTGAAGAGATACCAACAGTTTCAAATGTAGCGTGTAAAACTTATCAAGGAGAGGTTAGATTCTTATGAAAATCTTTCTCAATGCTTATAACATCATATTCATAAACAATATGTTTACATCGTCATAGTTAAATGCCTTATATTATTTTAAAAAGAGCCTTTTACTGTTTCATACACCCAATTGGTTTTATGTATACCCAGAGGACACTGTTAGATCCATGCATAGTGACTATAATGGATTGAAACCAGATGATTGCGTTTCATTCAGGTATTACCTTAAATTTCGTCAAACTTGTCGAAGAAGATTGCAAGGTTTGTGAAATACACACGGTGGGTTGAGGATCACAACCCAAATGAACCAAAGCAACTGATTTTATCAGAAGATGTGAGGAAGCGAAAGATTATCATGCTAGATTGTGAAAAGTGCATTTTTAGAGCCAAATCAAAAATGCGGAGGAAGCACGATCTGATTATAAGGCTGAAAAGGAGCGAAGTAGGTCAACTGATAACATAGCAATGCCTGTAGACATTCAGAAAGTTATCATGCTTCCCAGACTACCTGGCATAAAAGAGGCAATATTTTTTTTCAACATTGTTGCAATACATAACATTCAATTATAGTTGCTTAAACATAAAAAATAGAAGTTTTTTCTCTCCTTTTGATTAAATCGCTGCAATCTTTGTGACGTTATATTCGACTTCTTGTCTTATCTAATAATTTAATTCGGTTTTATAAGACAGTTGAAAGACGTAATTCAAGTTATTTGAGAAAGACGTAAGTTACTTCTGGTCGAAAGTAAATATTGTAAAGAGACTTATGTAACATTATTTAGAAAATTCAAAAGAGTAGCGATTTGAAAATGACTTTATCAGCTTTTCTGATGAAAAAGTTGTTCTACTGTACCAAAAACTACATCAAAACATTGTTTTATGCAGAAATAAAGTTAAAATTACATTTTTTAAATTTCTCACATTTCTCTTTTTAAAATATACTTGTAACTTAAGTCCTTTTACCTGCTCACGGCAGTATAGCTCAGCAACTATTTCGAACATCGTAACTTTATTATGTATTATATATTTATGAAGACGCAAACAGTTTTTATCCAGTGCGAAGTGGCATTGGTGCCAACGGTAAATTATAAATCAAGATATCTAATTTTTTTACGCATTAATAATAGTTTATAGTTATGGCAACTCAACATACCATCACAAATATAGCATATTAATAACATGTCAATGGACAATGTTAAAACAGAAGGTTTTAAAGCAATAATACAAAAAAATTTACAAAGCGCACAACACCGATTCAGACTTTATGACTACTTTAACGACTTTATGCGAAAGATACATGGAATGAGCGAATTAATGAAAAAAAATTTTTTTTTGGAAAAATAAAACATAATGTAGAGTAATTTTTACATTAGAAACTTTGTTTTTAAAAAAATAGACTATTAGAAATATTTTCTCATGTACTTCTCGGAGCTGTGCTCTATAGTTTTAATAAAAATAGTGGTCTGACCTAAAAAAAAAGAAGCGTAAAACCAAAATTTAGTCAGGAATTACATTCAGGTATAAATAAACAGTGGGAAGGATTTCCTGTTGGTCCAATAAGCGGAAATGGGTTTTTGTGCCCAAATTCAAAATGGTAGACATCGAAATGATCCAAAATATTAGGTTTGCCAAAATTACAAGTGTGAGCCCAAATTTGAAAGATAATTGTATGTAGATTCGTATTATTATAAAAAATACATCGTGGAAATTAGTGTTTGACCATAAAACTACTTAAAAAAGAGTTTCACTATGACTAAATGACTTAAAATACATGTCACTTGCGTAACAAAACAAGGAAGTAATCCATATAGCAACTCAAAGTCGATTCTTTTTAATGACCTAAGCATATATTTAAAAAAAGTCAAAATCTTTGAAAAGAGTAATCAACTATAAGACTTCAAATAAATCTTCAAACACGTTTCTTTCACTGCAGTCGTTTTCGTCGCTTGATTCATGACTTTTCATAGCAGCAAAAACATCCCAAGAGGAAGAAAAGCAAAAAATTCATGGTCTCTTTTTCTCAACTTTTGAATCTACCACTGTTAATAGAGAGTGTCATTTTCCTCTAACCAAGCAGTGAACTTTAAAATCTATCACTCTTGCCTCTTAAATAAGCGTAGATCTACATGCTGTTCACTCGTTTTAATATTCATGCCTATCAGCTTGTCAGAGTTATTCTTGCATCGTGCACGGAAGCACTATAATCTAAACTTAAGAGTCCATATATGTCGCACACTTTCCATCATTCCTCTACTGAGGGTTCAACAGAATTAACTTGATTTAACAGATCTCATCAATATCTGCTCAATCACCAAGTCTGACCAAAGGCCAACACAACTGTGTCTACTTCTTTTGTTAGAATATTATAAATTTTTGAATGGTTGAAGTAACCATAATCTTATTGATCCATAGTCTCATTACAATGACATATACATCTGTTGCACATAGAAGCGTGCTGATGTCGCTGCAAACAGTTTATTAAAAGTACAAATGCCAGCTACAGCTTTGATGTTCTTGGCTGAGGTGCTAATATTGAAGCCATGTTTTCAAAATTACTGTTTATATCATGCATTTTGTTAGACTCAAGAAATCAATGTATGGTGTCAAGGTATTTTTATTTTTCCATATTTTCATCAAGAGATTACAAAGACTGATAATCTACTTCAAATTTATCTGTAGCAAAGTTAAAACTTTAAAAACTGTGAAAAAAGTGAGCACACAAAGTCGTAGATACTACCTCGCCAGAAATCATACTTTTAACATTTTTTTCAGCTTAAGCCTCAGATAAAGGCTTCTCTAACTCTAATCTTTTCATCATCTTCCCTACATTGCCACGGAAACTCATAAATATGAAAACCTGTCTAATATTGCATTTATTTTTAATCCACCCTCAGCTATAATGCCAGCAGATTTCAACCAAAATGGCTTGACAGTTTTCATCGTTTGGATCTAAGTCAGTCATCATTAAAAATTTTATAGCAGAATTATTGTTAGCCACTTGTGACTTCTTGCATGAAACCTAACCAATTTTTTGAAGCGCGTTTATTTTTTAAAAACTCGGGTAGAATACCAAAGGAGATCGTAGCTCCACTTATTTGGCACAACAAAAGTCGATCTTAGTTCTACGAATAGTTTTAACGTCAACATTGAATGGCCTCTTAAGATCCTGGGTAGCTATGAATGGGCACTAACGTCATCTGTTGTTTCTTCTTGTTCCTTTTTCTTTTCCTTGATTATAAAGTATGCCATTTCTTTAAAACAGCTAAAACCGGCCAGGCCACAAAGTCAACATGACTGTTATATCTCTCTTTTAATTATTTCTTCACATAAACAGCTGAATAAGCCTCTGTCTTCTGTTTTGCCCTTCATTTTATACTGGCGCTCTTTATTGGTATCTAGTTCGCATTCTCCATCCATTTCTTGCCACTTACACACACTTTCGAAATTTTCAGTGTTTAATCCACTGATTTACTTATATATTTCTCCTTTTTATTTTTCAATCGAAACTTTGTCATACAGGTACGGTGATAAACTGCTTCCTCGACAATAAAACCGTTACAGTTCTCAAGCCTTCCTGACAATAAATATTCCCAATCATCTTCTTTTTTCTTTGCACAAGCCATCAAGGTATTACGTAATGATGATGTCATTAAATTTATAATACTGTGTTTATCTAAATAGCGTACGTCAACTTCTTTTTCGTATAAAAATGTTTTTGTCCAGATAAACACATCATTTGAGGATCTCAATTTTTTACGGTAACACCGATGTCCTTTCTTTCTTGTGTAAGAAAATTTTGATCGACTTTCATAATAAACTAATATCTGATATCCATTTTCTACCCTCTGCTATTATTCGTTTGTTAACTCTAAGATGTTTCTTTCCCTACTTATTCGAAATGAGATCCCGTAGCCTTTCATATGAGCTGATGTTGGAGTTGCGGCTTCAAATTCTATAAAATGCATATATAAATACTTTTCTCAGTCCTAAACAATGCCATCCTAAAAAAAGAAATTATGTTATTTTGCAGTAATTCACAAAAATCAACGTGATAAGTTGGAACTCAATTTTAAACCGTTTATTAGGCTTCTTCTTAATATTTTTCAAATATTTTTTCCCAACTTCAAGGCTTTCAAGGTTTTTTTCTCCAAATTTCTGGCTGTTTCTCACACAATTTAAATAATCTAACAATATGTTTTACTCAAAAGACTCAACATTATTATTGCAAACTTCATTGTTCTAAAATGAAATTCACCCAAAATGAACTGGTGGGAAGTAAATAACATGATACAACAAAAAGGTTTAGACTTCAAACCACACAAAAGAAAAAAAAGAAAATATAGCTTGGCAAAGTCTTGCTATATTTTAGCAGAAAATTTAAAGCGAAATTTTCTTAGCCCCTAAAATAAAAAATTGAAATCAATACAAAGTTGACTTAAATTTTACATGGAGTGTTACAGAACTAAATATATTGTTGAAACGCTTTCCTATGACAAGCTCTAAACTGAAAGATTTCCAAAATACATGATTTTTAAGGTTTTAAAGGCCTTGTCGTCTGATTTCAAGCTTTTCGAGGTCCAGAAAAACAATACAGATAAATGAAAATATAGCCAGCCATTTACTTTCTTTTAATCACAAGTAATATCCAAGTATTCCAACAAAGATTGACAGAGCTAAGATCCAGTGCGAAATAATAAAACAAACTTCATTGTCTATTATGGTAAAAAATAAAGTTTGGCTCAAAAACAAGAAGTTGAGATACAGTAAAACGTACAAACACAGAAAATCTAAACTCAAAAATCCTTAATTTTTTACTTTCCTAAAAATAACAAACTTGTAATCTTGTAATTTACTGGGGAAGTCCTTGAAATCAAAAGATTCCAAGTCGAATTTTTTTCGTGTCCATGTGCAATTTGTTTATTATGTATCAAAAAAAAAGTTTAAAGTAAAAAACAAAATTGCTTTGGTTTAAATTAGTGTCTAAATTTGTCTATATCTAAGACATGAGCAAATGAATGAATGAAAATTTTACTGTCAAAAATTCAGAATTTACGCCTAAGTTTATTCAAAAACTAATTTCAAACTAGTAATTAAAATGCAGTAGTTTACTAATAAGTTTGCTTCTAATTATCGTCTAAAACGTATTTCAAACTTGAATTAAACGGAGATCTCAATAGTTTATTATATAAGTTTAGAATTTGCGTGTGAGCTTCTAAAAAAAAGTATTTAAATTCAACGCAGAATTCAGTAGTTTACTATATTATAAGTACAAAATTTACGGGTGATTTTTTAGAAAACGTATTTAAAGCTTGTATTAAACGGAGAATTCAGAAGTTTATTATATAAATACAAACCTGACGGGTGATTTACTACAAAAATTTATTTCAAAATTTTTTTTAACAAAAATACAGTAGTTTACTAATGAATTCAGAAATTGTGAGTGATTTTCTATAAAAACGTTCATAAACTTCTCATGAATTTAATAGAAAAGTTAATCAAACTTAAGCACTCATTAAGTTGAGCAAGCACTGTGAGTTTCAACGTTCAACTAAAGCAATCATAAAATTGATCAAGTATCTCATGAATTTCAAGGAAACGTTAGACAAACTTTAAGCAATCATAAAGTTGAACAAGGCTCGTGAATTTTACAGAAAGGTTTAATTAACTTAAGCACTCATAAAACAAAAAAAAATTTTATGAGCTATATTTAATTTAAATAATCAAGCGAAACATAAATTATAGAGTATAGTCTTACAAGAGAAAATAACCCAAAGATTTATAAGACGTGGAACGTTATTTATTTAACAATCACGAATATTTTCATCAGCGAAATTATAGATATCAGTTTCTGGAATGAAACAGTAAATATTAATGAGGAAAATGTTAAACAAAAGTGGACCCAGAATCGATCTCTGAGGTATGCCTGATAGAATTTCAACTCATTTGCTAAATACGTAAAAAAATTTCACCCTTTGATTACGTCCAAAACGTAGCCGTGTCATTTAGCAGGAAGAAGGTCATGCTGAATATAGACATACGCTTAAAAAATTATTTTACACCTTCTTTTATATAAAGCACTCCGCTACATTTGTAATAACCTTAGCAAAGCATTTTGGGTAAAAAACCCTTTTGAAAACCACATGAAGAACCAGTAAACTTTCCTTCAAAAAGCGTAACAACATATGGGCAAACTTTACATTATTCCCGTCTGAAGTATCTGCTAAATGAAAAAGAATTTACTAGCATACAAACGCCTAACTAACTACACCAGCATAAATCATTCGCACGCGCTGGCACAAATAATCTAATAAATAAATTTGTTACCGAAAATATTTTTGGTACCGAATTAATTTTTTTTCAATTTTTTTGGTTAGTGTTAGTAATGGTTATAAGTTTTTAGGTGTGAAATTATTTTTATTATACTTAAGCTAGTACCTTAAGATAACATTTATCAAGTTTCAAAAGTCTGTACTGGACTGACAAGTAAGAGATATAATCATTTGTATTCTCACTCCAAGGGGCCGCCAAAATAGGTAAAATAGCGAAAAAGGCCTACAATTAGTCACTGAAATTTTTTAGACATTAAATTCTGGTTAATATTGTAACTGTATAACAGTTACATGAATAAAATAAGTTAATTTATTGAAATCAGAACGACGGAGCCGAAATTGAAAAATTTCACAAAGGTACCCCAGGAGTCAGATCATTAACAAGGGGGTAATGTCAGAGCAGATAGTTAAATTTTCCAAGGCATTTAAATACCTTTTTATCATAAACAACATGCAACTATGCTTATAACTATGATAAATATTTACATTAGATAAATTTTTGTTCTTAAAATTAATTATTCATGCCTAACAATATTTTGGGATAATAAAAACACATTATACCACGTTTTTAACAATGACTATAACTCAATTTTAGCACATTTTCAATATAGAGTGTCTTATTAAAATATTCGTCATTTTAAAAGATCTTTCCAATGGTATATAATATGTATTATTTTGATGAAAAAAAAAAATCCTCTTGATTTCATATCTGGTCTGTAAAATTGTGTTAAATAAAAATTTGAAACTGTGCCAGAGTTTTATTTTAATTTATATCAGTTATTCCCCATGTGGGTAAATTTTTAAGCTTTCACCCCTAATGGCACAATGTTAACAAGATTTTTCTGGACTACAGCTGCAAAGTCTTAAGTTAGAAAATAAAATCTAAAACTTATTTTCATGAAAATTAAGATTAAACATAATAAAGAAAACAGACCATAGTTTGCTTAGAATGCTCATTTTTCAAGAAAATTTTGGATACCAATTCAAAAACGCAGAATTAAGGGCAGTACATGTATCGAAGCTGATATTTTTCCAATTACTGATTTTTCCATAGCATAACATAATGACCCTTATAAGCTAGTACTGTATCATCGCTGCATTATTTTAGTTGAAATTTGGACACGAATTTGAGGGCGTATATTAAGGGCGGAACTTGTATTGAAGCTGATTTTCCCCAAGTCCCGTAATTCAAGTTTGCTATCTGTAAAACCATGGTATAAAATAACGTATGTAATACGTTGTAGGTTAGTTAGATTAGATCAGAATGCTTTTGAGGTAAAGTTTGGATTTTTTTTTCCAAATACTTATACGCAATTGTAAAATAAAATTAGTGGTCCATCATTGAATTAACAGCAGCATAAGAGGAACCATAAGAGGAACATGTTTCATTACCAGCCACTGTTACTCTTAGATTAAAAAAAAAAAAAAAATAGACCAAGCTCGTACCACTAAATTTGGACTTAAAATCAGTAACAAATCAATGCATTTAAAACTGGAATAATTGTCTTAATAGATTTGTAATTATATATAGGCTCTGATTGGGCTTTTTCTAATTGGAAAACATTATTTTCACTCATTATTGAATTATCATTTTGATATGATGTATTTTATCTGGTCTGGTATCTTGTCTGGTATTGATATGATCCTTATCTCTATAAATGATGCAATGAGAGTTAGTATATAATACCATCTATATTTACCTTCACCTTTTCTAAAATATTCTTTTAGCAAATTTTGTATTACAATTCATATTAGAGATTAAATATATATATATATATATACATATTTTTAAAATTATTTTGGAGAACTTATTTGTGCTGAATATGCCAGACAGATTTAGGCAGTGTTTCTCTCAATCAGGAAACCTGACAATCTAAGCAATACATCCATTTATTAATGGTACATTGTTGTTTATATGCATTAGTCGATTTTCTTACATGAAAAACAAATTAAAAAAAAAGTTCCTGGGATATATATATACATTGAACATTTGATATCAAGTCTGTACATTTCTCCTTTAGTGTTTTTCCAGGAAATGTTATGTAAATAGTTGCAAATATGACAATATGATAACATCAACATATGATAACAATATGACAACATCAAAATATAAAAGGTAGTGCATTAGTGTGAAAATAATAAATGGGGTTACCAAATCATTATCCAGCATGTGCATCAAATAAAAAATGATTTGGTTGTAAAATTTTTGATGTGATTTTGAGAGTAAAACAACATATTACCAATGTCCATTTTATGAAAATATCCGAAACCCACTTTTTTACAAAATCAATGAACTAATAGGTTCAATAATTTGTCTGAAATTTTTGAAATTGCTTAATTCAGATAAAATAAAAAGAAGAAAAAAGAAATGAGTGGAACTATTGGTGTACCTGTTAAAGTTTTACACGAAGCTGAAGGGCATATTGTAACATTAGAGGCTTCCACTGGAGAAGTTTACAGGGGCAAGTTGCTTGAGGCAGAAGACAATATGAATTGTCAGTTAACACAGATAACGATGACTGCTCGGGATGGAAAAGTGTCCCAACTTGAACAGATATTTATACGCGGAAGTAAAATACGTTTTGTAATATTACCAGACATGCTCAAAAATGCTCCTATGTTCAAGAAAATGCTTATTTCTTCTAAGACTGCTGGTGTTGGAAGAGGGAAGTCTGCATTACTTAAGGCACAAGGTATTTTTTTTAGTAATTCTCTAGTAAAATTTTCAAGTGTTAGTTACATCGCACTTGGTTTAAAATTTTTATTGATTTCTAGGTTCTATCATTGACCCTCTTAGAGATTCTTTTGATTCACAAGTTTCTTATATTTGAATCTTCGTTAATGCCAGTTATTTATTTTAAATCTTGAAATTTACTATTTCAATGTTATATGATTAAAAATTTTCAATTTCAAGCTCTTATGAAATATCAAGTTAGGTCTAAGTTTCCAAAACAGTAAAGTATCTAGAGAATAATGATGTAATGCAAGCTCTGTTTTATATTAAGAAAAAAAAATCTATTATAATAAATTCATATTATACCTCCAAGTTCTTTAACCAAGATCCACTTAGAAGTAACACTTCTACCAATTGTTTCCAAATTCTATTTGGTTAGATTAAAGAATATCTTGCGTAGAGAGATCCCCAATATATATGTTTTTTTTATTTTAAAATTTAACAAAGAATCTAAAAATACAGTCAGTGTCTTGTTTTGCTACAAATCACGATTTTATAATTTTTTGATTCTCAAAATACAATGAAATGTTCTCTTCTCAAAAAAAAATCCCTAACCAAACCCACATATGCTTTAAGTATATTTGTTTTATGCTGAAGGTATGCTCTAAAGTATATTGAAATGATTTAAAAAGTATACTATAATTATACTTTTTATAAACTTCACAAGCATACTTCCAATAGCATTAATTTTGGACACCAAGAGTATACTTACAGTATATGGTATAGTAATCAATAATAGTTTAAAAATAATCAAAAGTATACTTAAAGAATGATCAACTATATTAAAAAAGTAACCACCTCAGTTATGATAAAAGTATACTTCATACTATATTTTCAAATTTAAAAGTCAAAATATATAAATGCACATTCCTATTAAACTAAAACTTTATATTGTTATTGTGATGCAGATTTCTTGTTGCGAATCTGCAATGCAACTTTTAGTTTCACCTTGCTTTCATTTGCAAACTTTTTAAGGCAATGAGCTAAAAACAATGACAAAAATCCATATTTTAATTTTCCTTTTTTTTACTTCTTTTTAAATTTATTTGGAAGTTGTTTAAAGTGTAGGCTTTTTATTTTTTATTAATTGTTTCACTGCCAAATCTTTTTTTTCTTGTGTAAAACTTAGTTAAAAACATACATCATTTAAGCCCACTAACCCTAATCTGTGGTTACAATTTTAGTATTTTTATAAATTTGTCATAAGCTTTACACAAAACTATAAAAGACATAAAATTTAGATAAATGTTTCATATTGTTTTATAATAATATTCTTAAAAAAAAAGTGTAACACAAATGCACGCCAATGATTGGATAATTAAAACAATGAGATTAAAGATTTTCACTATTTGGTTTTGAACAATGACAGGTAAGGTAGAACACACATGGTTTGGTTTGTAAATAACGCACAAGAAGTTGTTTGTATGTTAGTGTTGAATAATATTTGGAAAAAAAAATTTGATTTACTTTATTAAATTATAGAGATTAGATTTGTAAGCATTTTTGTAAGCATTTTTTAGTTTGAGTATGGATCACCTTAACAATATTTTTCTTCCAGCTTTTATTTTTCATGTTATCTTTGAGTTTTTGAGCAACACTTAAAATATCAGGAAATATTTCCTATAGCATCTAGTGTATTATATTTTAATACATTAGCCAAATCTCGGAGGGGTATACAGCTAGTCTTTATAATAATAGTGTTAAAAGCGACTTGGATTTAAACAAACTGACCAATCACAATTTGCCACTCATTTTATTTACGTTATGAAGTAGCACATTTATCCCATTGGATTAGATAATTATAATGGATCATAACTTCAGAATACGTTTTAATTAATTATTTCCATTGATCGTTCAACATTATACATTTTTGATTGGTCTTTTTTAAACAATGAATAATAATAGTTTAAATGATATATCAAATTCAATATTTTTTATCTTGAAATAAATATATCAAAAAACAGAAAATAAATTCACCTCTGTTTCTTTTCTTTTTTTGTGTAAAGGTAATTATTTGTTTATGTAATTGTCTTTATTTAATTCTAGACTCCATTTTAAGGTTGCCACATCCTAAAATATACACTAATTACCCAAAACCTGGTGGGTAAACAGCTAGTAATATATAATATATGAAGAAGTTAAAAGCTGATTAGGATTTTGGTTTTTTCTCTTCTGTTCCCTTACATTCAAATTAATTCAAATTACATTCAATAACATTCAAATTGCCAATTTATCAACCATAGCCAATCTAAAGACATCCATAAATCGAAATATTTCCCAGCCATGGTCAAATCTAATCGAATCGAATAAATGTGCTGTTTCATAACATAAATAAGATTAACAACTAATTATGATTGGTATTAGAAGATTTCTGAAAATTTCTGTAAAATTTGGAAGTTTCAGTATTAACACATGTGATAGTTTTTTTCAAAATTGTTAAAATATCTTTGAGAGCTAAAATTTGGCTTAAAATTGCCTCAGGCTTAGGCAAGACTATTTTTTTTTGATAATTTGAGAAAGTCTGCAAAGAATTAAATCAAATTGAACTCAATCGCCTGTTTTTTATACGCCAGTTGTTTATGTAATGTTGAGTTAATATTTTTTATTATCTGTTTCTCATAATTCTGAGGTCTATTATTGTTTAGTTGCTGCCCGTGGCCGTGGTGCAGAGAGAGGGCGTGGTGCAGCACACGGCTTCTTCCCTAGAAGAAGATAAAAGATTTTAAACTCAACAACTCTCATTGCGTACTAAGAACGAATATGTGTCTCAATGGAATGGTTTGGTATAAAATTACACCAAAATTTGTTTAAATCATGCTGGAAATTTTTGAGTTGCAAAATCAATTTTTAATTGAATGTAGCTACATCTAATTAGACTTTTATACCCACTTTATATGTAGAACAAGAAAGAATATTTGTTAAGTCTTTTTAATGGAAATTATAACAGGGCTCTATTTTTCCATGATGTTGTTTGATTTAGGTTTAGTGATGTTTTAAAATAATCCTCCTGATCAAAAATGTTGTACCTAAATATTTTTGAATTTGCCAAAAAAAAAAAAAGACGAATAAAAAATAGATGCTATGCCTCAAACTATAAATGGTCTTTAAGGTTATTAAGTCATTAACACTTTTTTGGAAAGTTTAAACAATTCTGAAAACTTGTTTAAGGTTTTTTTTTAAATGAATTCATTTTCAAAGTCATTTTTAGGAGATCATAAAAAATTATTTTTCTTCTCTGTGAAAATCCTTGATTTTTCTTAACTGTTTTCTTTTTTTTTTTTTTGATGAACGACCAAACAGTTTATCAAAATCGTCACTCTGAAGCAGTAGAATTTTACCAGGAATTTGCATGAAATGGTCTCCAGTCTAGTAGGGGCTGTTTTTTGAGCAATAATAACTGGTTTGAAAGAAAAATAGACAAAGTGATAGGGTCAATACAGAAGCATTAAAATCTGAAATCTTTTTGATAACAAGCAATTTTGAGACTGAGATTAAGGAGATGTAAAAGCAATTCTACATTGAACCTGACAATAGAGTTCCTAATAAAGGTGTATAAATATGTTTTTTATCCAGGTTAGGTGAGGTAAAGTTCTGTTTCAAAAAACCTTCCAAGCTTATTAATTTTTATTTAAAATTGACTGTTATAAAAATAATCCTGGTGATTTGTTTGGTAAAAATTGTTATTGCTAAGTTCATAATAAGTGTATAATAATACACTAAAAATTCTTGCCCCGTGACAATTGGCTACTAACGAGGCTTAATGAATAAAGTTACAATTTTACTCTTTGATTAAAAATTGTTATTTTTTTTTTTTTTTTTTTTAATTCATCATTAGAGGTATTTGGAATATATTTTGCTTGCTGAAAACTTTCATTCTTTAGAAATGTTTAACGTGAAATGTTGCAAGAAGTGTGTCTTTTATGGTATTGATGTTTTCATGTTTTGGCAAAAAATCTTAGCTTGACGAATAGTAAAGTGCTATTTAAAAAGTTGAGATATATTTTTTATCAGGGAACCAATTCAATACAGAACTATCCAATACTCACTCCAATCAAATTTTTTAGTTGCTGATATTCAGTCAATCTAACACTCACCAATCCAGCACTCACTTGAATTTGAAAACTTTGTTTCTAAATAAATCATTTACGTAACTATAGCTGCAATAACATAAAGTGGTGATTTTACTAATAGTTGATAAACTCATAAAAAAAAGTTATAACCAAATGATACAGCTATAAAAAAAAGCATTTAGGCTTCAAATACATATTTTTTTGAGTAAAATTTGTAAAAGTTGTCAATGCATTTTTTTTAAACATAAATGATTAACCCTTTCTGGACTCGTGACCCGTCCCACGGTCCATAGAATGTATTTCTCCATGGTGTTTTTTACTGTTTCTAAGCCACTTGGTGGGTTGGGCTTCAGGCTTTTCTGAAATAAAATTTCAGGCTAAATTTGCGATTCTATACTTCAAACCGTAGCTCGCTATCTAGTTATATTAGAGTTTGAAAAGGTTTTGAAAATAGTGAAAAATGGCTGGAAAAAGAAAGAGATATACTGATATGGATGAAATTTTGGATATACTACTGGATGATAATGATCATGATATGGAGAGTGATATTGATTTAGGTGATG
>JAUZNK010070379.1:0-14084 GCA_035046665.1 Euphysa ruthae
GAAAAATGTAAAAATAATATACTATATATTATAAATAACTTGTCAGCATACTACTCTTGTAAGTGCTAATTTATATGGTCAAGGGCTAATGTCAATCATATATTTCATTTTCAGGATTTCAATGAACAACATGGTCTAGATGAAGATAGCGACACTGAAGAATCTTGGTCTACAGAAGAAAGGCTGGTTATTAAACCTGCTATTGGAATTCTTATGGTAACAAAATAAGATTTGTGCAAGCATTTGTAACGTGAATATAGATTTGAAACGCATATACTGTTGAGATACTGAAATAAATCTTCAGTCACTATGTCGCAAGAGAATGTCAATAGGAACGTGCGTCTTTTAATGTTTTTTTTTTTTTTTTTTTGAACAGTGAAGACCAAAAGCTCTTATTCTTCATGTTTTTTGAGGAAAAAATTAAGACATGAGGTTCTAGCTTCCGTCTATGTTTCGTTTAAATATAGTATTTACAGTGAAATGGTCATGCTATTCTTAAGAAGAAAAAAACCATCACTGCATCAACACTCCTCATTCACATGTTTATACCAAGGATAGTGACTGCATTTGCCAACAGCATTCTTTTTTATTTATTATTTTTTTTTTTTTTTTATTAATCAAAAAAAATATGCTGTAATTCAAGAAATATTCTAAAAGTAGTTTTAAATCTTTTAAGTCTCCTATGTCTTTTAAGTCTTCTATGCATAAAAATTGAAGTTTTATCAAATTTTTCAAATTAGTTGTATTAACCTTATCCTCACAAATAAAAAATTTTGTTTTCAAAATGTACTTTAGAATCGGGTTTTAATGAATATAATCTACTAATTTACACCATGTTAAAATCTACTTTTGTTAAACAACCTATAATTTTTATATACTTTTTTAATAGTTTAATGAAGAATCTTTAAATTTTATTAGATAACTCTAAAACAGTTTCTGATTTCTCCATTTATGAGAACATTATATTAGCAGACCTCAACAAAAATACCCAATTTAATTCAAGGTATCATTAACGGGTACATCACTGCACCTCTGCTGAAATAGTGGAAAGAACACGAAGGGTATTACAAACAAAACCTAATCCAGTTCGTATTGCTAGCTGCCATTGACAACAGAACTTCTTTAAATATGCTGGCCAAAAGGAGTTCTTTTCTGCTTTTGTAATAGTAGATACTAAAAAAAAAAGTCTTTTTGGGATGCTTGCAAAACTTTTTCTTTCTAGCAAAGATTGCAACTACGAACCTTATTTTTCTCTTTCTGAGAAAAATCATACTCCATTTCACTCCAATTCATACTCCAGCAAAATTCTTGTTATTTTTTTTGAAAAACTGTGCCTAATGGTTTTTATGTTTATTTTTGTCAGCAAAAAAATTGCAGTTTCTGAGGAAAAGCTAATATTATCATTGACTCAAGTTTGAGTTTTTGAAGTCATATAAAAAGAGTTTGCAAATGCGCAAATAATAAAATTTCTGACCTTCTTAGAATCAGGCATGCATTGACCATCTCTCAGGCTAAAGAAAATTTTTAAATGCCTTTATAACTCCTCGTTTTTTCTAAATTCTATTAATTTTCATGTTTTGTAATAAGTCCAATATAGATGTTATAAATAGTGCCCAATAAATAGGCGTCGCATGCTGTCTATAATCATACGTCTAAGTCTATTTGATTTATTACAAAACTGCTTAGGGAATTATTTTCTTTTAAAAGTATGACTTGCAATCAATCAATTTCTCAAACTACTTCCATCTCACACTAATACCTTTGGAATAACCATCATAATGCAATCAAAGATAGCAAAAGTGTTTTGGCTTTTAATGGAAAAATTTAAGGGTGGAGTGGATATTTGTGTACCTGTGTTTGCTGCAAGTAGTTTTTCTCTTATTGTTTTTTTTATATATTTTTATATTGTTAGTTTATATTAGTCATAAACACCAATTGTTTTTGTTTATTGTACCACGTTAATACTAACGTTAAATTTACTATTGAATTGGATTTGACAAAAAAGAATAAGTAATTTGATAATGATTCTGATAAAACTTTTTATTGATGTCTGTTGAAAAATTCAATAACTTTGCTTCTATAGTATTAGCAATCTCATGGAAACATTACAGATTTTAAAAGTAATGTTCTCAGATGTTTCCATCGAAACTCTTACTCGAAGCTCTACTCAGATTATTTTTGATGTTATATATTGGTGACTTGATCAAATTTCAATTTAACCTTATTCAAGTGTCTAAATCTATCAATTTGTTCTGGTCTTCAAAAATTTCCAATTGTCATGACCTTGAGTTATATTTTGAGCTAGAATTTTTAACTTAGACAAAATTTTTGTTTCCTCAAGAAGATTTATTCACGAAGCTGTAATATCTATTGCATAGCGTGAGTTTTGATTTTTACAGTTCAGTTCAGAAAGATATCGCTAAAATTGGATATTAACTCTTTCAAGACCACAAGATTTTTACAAGAATTTAGGCCCAAAAAACTTATTAATTACTGATTTTGAAATTAAAACTTTCAAAAAAAAAAATAGTTCATTAGAAAATCTATAATGGCGCTTTAGCTGCAGACATTTTTTAAGAAATTCCAATAGTTTTATTTTCAAAAGCAAAAAAAACCGAAATTTCAACATCTCAATATTAATAGTTCTTTAGATACTGGTAAAACAATGACAGCAGATATTCCAGGAGGTAAATGCTTAAGAATTTCAACGTAGAGTCTTTTGCATAGAAGAAATTGAAAACTATTTTCTACATCAAATTTTACTTCATCTTCACTATTAAAGGCCTCCATGACTAGAATCAATATCACTTGACATCATTTAGCACATAATCAAGAACATCTTGCAAGAGCAAACAGTGTATACTCATCTTTTATGTAAATAAAGTTCCCAATTATGTAAATCTCAGTCCCTGACGAATTCGGTTTGCACACGCTTTCACTTTGAAGACAATTTTCGACCGATAAACGGCTTCTAACTAATTGACTGGAGAGCAATTTTTCGATTTTAATAAATGATAACCTTCCCTGTCATTAGATAAAAATCTTTGAGTTCTGATAAGAACTCAAAGATTTTTATTTATTTCATTTTGCTGGTGGCATTTTTTTCCTCTCTAATAAATGAAACAGTCTTTGCTTCCTTTGTAATTTCAATTTCCACGCATCGACCCATGGTGCAATGATCATTCTTTTTGTCGTTGGGCTTAATTGATTTAAGTTTAAAACTATTACCAAGCTACCTTCGTCTATTGCCACTATGTTGAGGGCTCCCTCATAAGGGTTTATAATAAGAAAAAATAGTCATGATTTTTCACCATATTTAATTAATGGTTATTTACCATTTTATAAACCTTCATATTTTCATAACTTCGGCCTACTAACATTAGGCATTACTCCACTAAGGCCATAATACCTGAGATATCAAAGGTAATTTTCCTAAATCAGTTTTTTCTAGATTATTCAAAAGTCTTGACAGTGGCTCAAATACTTTGAAGATAATATCCTGAAAACTTTTTATGGATTTATCCTGCTGTAGACCATTCTTCATAGCTTGATGAAAATCTGAAATCATATCAGGCAAATATAGATCTCCGGAGGAATTGTCACTACTAAAGGGTGTTCCTCTTCGATCTACCTTTTATTTTAGGAGAAATATTTTTTCTTTTAATTAGACTTTTCAATTTCACTGACCAGATTCATCCCTTGTACTTTTTGCTGTTAAATTTTTTTTACCAGACGATTTTTTTTGTGTTTGGTTCTTGTTTTTAAAATCTGCCTATTTAGGGTTACCCTGGCTAAATTACCTTGGTTTGTTTGACTTCCTGTAAATCACACTTTCTTCATCTGGCAATACTTCTCAAAAATACCACATGTCCTGGAAATCAAAAAAAAAAAATACTTAACTTTGACACCGTGACCGCATAAGCGGGCAGATGCATGTTTATATGTATTTATGTATACAGGCTTTTTTATTTGGTTTTTAAACTAACTTTTTACAATCTATATATATAACACATATTCCAATTTCTTTCACATAGTCACAAACAAAAAGTTATAAAACAAACGCACATATTTTGCATTACTGAATTTAAATTAAACATTTCTATAGGAAATCCATGGAATAACTGCATTCTGCAAAAAAATTTTTATCATCAAAATTATTCTGATCGTAGGCTTGCAAAGGACTTTTAAAACACACCAAATCATCTCTTAAAAACAAACCATTTGGATCGATGTTGAATGAGCAGATAGATTTAGCTAAAGATCGTATCGATAAACTGAGTCCAGCGTAAGTTATTAATTTTAACTTATATTTCACTGATTAGAAGCATGCCAAATTCAAATTTTGGTACATATACTGGTCATTTATAATAAGTAAATTTCAAAATTGCTTATTTGGGATATTCGGGAAAGTTTAATGTGGTATCTGCGGTCTTTCATTTACTTATTCTGTTTCAGTTATGCATCAGTAGATGTGCCCTTATCTTTGGAACAACAAGATATTAGAAATTTTTGAAAGCCTAAAAATATTATCTAGTATAAAATTTTCCATTTTAAAAAAAGGTTACGCATTCAAAAATTATAAGATGATCGTTAATTAGGTATTGTTATTTTTTTTTTATTCACAACAAGCTTTTGTTAAGCTTTTTGTTTACAAAAAATTCTAAATGATATTTTAGTAAATATTTTAATTGCAAATCCACTGTCTTCAGAAAACAAAACTGTTGGTTTCGAATCGATAAATCATCACAGGATAAAATTTCTTCTTGCTTGAAATTTGCATGATTTAACATTTTTCAGAATCTTAAGTATCAGCTTTTAATTATTTTATTTTTGATATTTTAGCGTTGATGATTTTGTCATGACATTGTATTCGCCAATTGAATATTCTTCACTTCATGTCGAGGTATTTTACAATATTAAGTGTTCATCGAGAATAATGCCTAAGTATTCAGTGAATTTTTCTGGATGAAATTTTTGACCACTTATTCTGAAGTTTATATTTTTGTAATTCTATTATTGTTTGAACGAAAAAATACAACTTTTTTTTCTTTTTTTGTGTGTGTGTTTAAGAAAATTTCATTGCTTCTTAAACAGATACGAGGATGTTTGAGTTTAAGCTCATGATTTACCTGCGAATATTTTTACTTCGTTGATGAATTTATATTTAAAATACTTGTATCGTCAGCAATATGAAAAACAAAAGATTGGATTGTAGAATTGTTTAAATCTCTGATATAAATATATATTAAAAACAACAGTGGCCTTAGAACAGACCCTTATTGTATTGTTGTGTGCTGTTTGTATTATATTTCTCTCTAAACCAATTTCATATTTATTAAGCATTTTTTTGATTATTTTACCTATGCTGGATAATAAAGAAATTGTTCTATAATTTTCAAGCAATATTTTTGAATCTTTTTTGTAAATTGGTAAGACAAAAGATTTTTTTAGACACGATGGAAGAATATCAGTCTCTAATGAGATGTTTATGATGTTGCTAAGATGAACACTTATTAAAAGAGATATGCTTTTTAAAACACCTGTTGGAACACTAAACAGACCTACTGCATATTTGTGTTTGAATTAGTTAATTATTGTGTTTATTTCTGTATAACCCCAACGATCGTGTTTTTACCTTTGTTATTCATTATTTTTATAAAAAAGGATTCAAGTTCAATTTTTGTATAAATATTTAGTTCATCTCCTTTTATATAAATTTTTTTTTTTGAATTGTGCAGAAGCGATCCTCCTTTAACGCTATCCGTTGAACAATGCTCAATATTGAAGTTTGGTAAAGTGATATTCTTGGTTGGGTTTTTTACGTTGTTGAAGTTTGATCTCAGTAATTTCAATAAAATCACATTTTATATTAGTTAATGAACGTAGGTTTTATAAATCATCGAAGTGATGGCATAAAGATGCTATATATAGGTGGAAAGTTGATATTTTTAAGTTTAAATTATTTAGATAAAGATTCATTTTTGAATTCATATATTATATTATTGTATTTAGTTTTTTATATAGATTATCTTTGTTTTTATTTAGGCTTATTAGATCATTTGAACTAGATAAAAAAGAAAAGAATTTACCTTGTAAATTTAGTTAAAAAGTTTCATCTTCCAGCTCAGTAAAAGGAAAAGCACCTCAATAGCAGGTTTTACAATACATTAAATGTGGTATTACTAGAGGTTATTATTTTGTAAGAAGCTGCATCTGTGTTACTTAAATGATACCAGCTACTGTACATACTTTGCATTTTAGAGCACGTTGATTTTTCCTTATCTTTCTGAAACAAAATTACCCTGATAATCCTCAAAATACTTCTGATCACCAGTGTGCCAGCTCTTATCAATGTTCGTTAGTTTGTTAACTCATTTTTAAACTCAATGTTTTCGAAATCCAGAATTTCGATTTTTTCTTTGTTAGTCTTAGCAATTTTCAGCGCTTTCGAATTTGTTTCATCTACTGCATTTAGTTGCGAGATAAGGGTGTCATGGTTTAATACAATGGTGGGTTTTGTACCATCGAGTTCATAAAAAAGTAATTTCTTTAGTTGCGGCATGGTATTACATGGATCGGCTTCTTCAGCAGTCAACTACCAGTTTGAATCCTTGGGCAATCAATCCTGCTTTATGTTTTTTTTTTTTTTTTTTTCTTAGCACTCCTCTTTTTTGTTATCAGCCTTGTACGCAGCACCGACATTAGTCATGGTTATCGACCAATTCAAAAACATTTACTTTTAAACTCCATGTATCTTTCTGTTTTATATTATTTGTTGTAAATCTCACATTTCTCATCGATGTAATGTTATTTGGCTATTCAATCTGGTTTTACCAAAACCTTTCCTAGTTTAGTTGGGTTTTGGTCGTCAAAAATATTTTTAGATTTAACCACAAATTTTTAACAAAAGGTTTTTACTGCAGAAAGACTCTTGACTGCAACAGCATTATTTAGTTATCTTTTATTTCTAAAGCTTGAACGAAGTCTTTTACATAGTTATTGACAGTGCTTGATCTCTTGATACACAATTTTTTGAACGTTGTAATCTGTTTCATTATATATGTCTCTTTTAACTAAATCTCATCTTACTCATGTTTTGAAAACATCATACAGACAATTGAATCATTAATATTTTCATCATTGTTGATATCTTCTGCTGTTGAAGCTAAATAATGACTGAAATAAGCGTTCTTCCTGAGTTTGAGTATCATTTATGACAACATTTTGTTTTTTTCTTATTCTTCAATTATTTTTTTAAATAATTTGTTTGTATTTTTCTCAGCTTTCTTGTTTTCTTTGGTTCTTGTAATTTTTGTACTTTAATCAAGTGGCGTACATGAATTTAATAAAAAGCACTTGTTTATCAAACCAAGATAAATTTTTTTTCTTGACCAGAAATTTATTGCTGTTATCCATATTTTTCATTTGAGTAAATAGAAATTTTTACTCAATGGACGTCCGATTTTCTCACTAGATTAATTAAACTACTATTTATTTTTATTTAAACGTCCTGCTTAGCATTTATGGCAGCATCAATGAGGTGTTATATCCATGAATTCTATGTTCATTAGACCGATCTCAGCAAAAAGTTAGGAATTCATCTACTGGTTCTTAAGTTGTCATGCTCTATGGTAATTTTATTTTTCGTATTTTTCTTCGTACAATTCTAATTAAAATTCTACTAGGAGATTCTGCTCAGTAGCTTCTGGCTTTGAGTTCAACCGAGTTATATGGATTTTCTTTTGTTTACATTTCAAAGAAAAATTAATTGTAAATTCTCTTTGAAAACATTTGCAATTTGAAATGAAATTTCAGTTAAAATTCAAAAATGATTATCGCTAATCCTGCTGTAGTGCTCAAAAATCTGTTTATTGATATGCATATAAAAATTTCTCTTTTTGATGAATGATTTCTTTCGTCATTCCAGTATAAAAAAAACTATTCACTACTCCTTTAACTCTTCTTTTAAAGAAAGATGTACTAATAAACATTTTTCCTTACCAAGAAAGTTGCCGCATTTCAATACCAGTTAAGCACTAACGTTTTCGTCTTCATCTGCGGTTGCTTCAAATTCGTTAACCTATTTCTGATTTATATCCTATAGATTTTTGTCCGTTATGCTTTTTCCCGTTGACTGCTTTTTTATTATAAGGTAAAAAAAGTGAAGAACTTTGAAAAAAAAAAATGGCTTTTATGCACTTTGCTATAGTTGTTTCAGGCCTTAGAACATGATCTTTTCTAATTTCCTGGACAGGGAAGGATGTCGAAAAAATATAGATGGTATTTAGAAGGTATAGTGACACTGGAAAACCCGAAGGATGTTACACGTTACACCCGTTGAGTTTTAACAGTGTCCATGACCTCAGATAATCTTAAATAAGCTGAAACAGGAGCATTTTTTCTCTAATAATTCTAAAAAACATTATTCGGAAATATAAATTCCACACAAAACAGTTTTAAAATATTTTAATTATGTCTTGATAAAAATTTGTATGAAAAATGAAGAACTGGTATAGCTCAGATGGTAAGGCGTCGACCTACGGATCGAAAGGTCTCGAGTTAGACTCTTAGCAAAACTTATATCAGGAAATAGTTGCTATATATTAAAATCGAGTTCTAATACAGTATTATGTATTTGACAAAGCTCTAAATGTATTTGTTTGGCTTTCGAACACGAAAGAAGAAGAGCTAGACAAAGCCATTGTTTATATACACTGTGCATCTGTTGTGCATCACGCTGAGGTCTGAACCATTAGTGTTTTCTTAAAAGATATCCTTTTACTATACAGGAATAGAATAATTTCCGCTGTTGTTTACAAACGTTTGCATTCTGCTTGTTATTAATCTTTCGCTGCCGGCTCCCACATTGTGCTAGGAACTTGTTTTATGAGCAGCTGGTAATTCTGAAAATTTAAAAATCACTAACGAGGGTAGAGACAATTATTTTGGGAACCGAAAAAAAAATATAGCTTTAGAGGCTAGTTCACTACGGGACTCATGTGAACGGCCTCTAAACCAAAATCATACAAAGAACGTCACAATTAGCCTGGACTTATCGAATTACGTAATGAGTGTGAGCGTATACTACTTTTTTTTACATGTGTTTTATTCTTTTAATTACTAAAAAAGGTGACCAGCAATTACCATCTCACCACCGTTCAGTCCGTTGTTAGTACCATGGAGAGTAAATTGTTACTCCTATGCTCACCTGACCCAAAAATTTTAAATTTTTCCCTGCGAAATTGTATTCTGTAGAAATTCTATTTTTCAATTTTTCTGAACAAATTAGGTTCTTGTGCTGTTTATTTAGAATGAAGTTATTCGACTATGGCCCAAAAATTGTCAAACTTTTTCGGAAATTTTCCCATTTTCCTCAATGAAATACAGTTTTTGTTCTGCTGAAAATTTGTTTCAATGTTAGAAAATAACTATTACATTGTTAGAGAGCAATAAAAAAGTTTTATCTTGTTCCTAAACCACGCTTCCTGGAATAAGCGCCCCTTTGTTCTTTAAGTAAAGTATGTCTAAGCTCAAAATGTTTCATGGAAAAAGCCTTATGAAAGCAAAGGTTGCTGAAGAGTATGACAAATAGTCAAATAGTTGTTTGCTGTAGAAATAAATCAAGTCACAGGTGCAAGTGATGTATAATCATCCGAGCAGAGGGCTGTTTAACAAAGGCGTGAGTTTATATATACTAAACGAGCCTGAAAAGGAAATAGTCATTGAAGTTTAAGTAAACAAACATGAAATATACTAATTTTTTTATTTTTTGCTTAAACTCAGTATAGAGAAAAAAATAAAATGATTTATTCCTATTCCATTTGCTTTATGTCTCCATCTTGACTATTTATTAAAAAAACAAAAAGAAGATTAATTTCCATTTAATAAAACCTTGGCTACGCAAAATTTCGAAAATTGTTAAAAATTATGTTTCAATTTTTTCAAAAATTGTTTGATGTGAATTATTATTATTTTTGTATACAGGCCATTCTGAAAAATTTCATTGGGTCTAGGCGCTGAAAGTGCTCAAATTCGGTCCAAAACTTTCGCTTTTGATTTTTCGCAAAAATTCTTGCTTTGAATACTTTTTGCTGGTTAAAAATTAATGTCAGACAGCCAATTGTAAAACAGGACAAATTCAAAAATTTAATGTTTAATTTTTGTTATGCGTTCTTCAATATTTTACATTCTTTTTTTATAAATTTTTTATCTGGAGCATACATTATTTTATATATTTCATTAAACCACTTTAGTGCTTATTTCTTTTTTTTCCTCTTACCACTTCTAAAACTTATACCATTGTAATAATTTTCAACTTTCGGCTGTTGTTATCAAAGTATTAAATAGATATCAATTATATTGACCTTCCTTGACTTCTTACTTTTACAAATGATTGTATTCAGTTATTTGTTAACATTAAAAATCAGTGAAAATCAGAGTTAGTTAAGAAATCGCTTTTTGTTATAGATACAAATTAAATATACTTCAGCTTTTTTTTTATTTTGCGAAAACGCAATAACTACATCATTAGCTTTTATTGACAGTGCCTCTTTTGGGGCAAAAAAATCCTGATCTTTTAGCCTCAGAAGACCGAAATGTAGCAGAAAGTCACATCATTGTATCACTTTTTACTTATCCAAAGATTCATTGATCACTAGTTCAGGGTTCAGAGTGGACCTGGGAAAAAGAACTTATATCAATAATATCCTGGAAGACCTGGAAATGTTTTGAAAATTTTCTAAAAACGTTTTGTCTTTGAAATGTCTTGTAATATTCCTGATTTTGTTTTGCTCCTACATGTTTTGAAGTTTATGTTTGCATGTATAAAGCGTTCAAAGTTTCAGTGAGTTTATATTAGTTCATATTAGTCAAGGAATCAAATTATAAATATGTCAAGGATTTTACAACCCTGTTTGCCAGCGTTAACAAGCATACGTTTCATGTGTTTAGCAAAGACTAATATGTATTTTTGGGCCAACATTCTATATAATGAACACATAATTTATTTGGAGTTTCAGTGTCCTAGAAAAATATGTATATTCAGTATTGTCCTGGAAAATAATGCTTTTTCAACAATTTTCTTGGAAAAAAATCTTTTTAAGCCACTCTGAACCCTGCGCAGGTTGCTCTAAATTTTATGTTAGACTGGCGTTTTTTTTTCTATTTTAGTTATGTAATGTTTCTAGAACAATAACGGACGCAATAGAAATTTTAAGGTGAGTGACCACTTTTATATTTTCATTTAAAAGTGTATTAAACACAAACGATCTATGAATTCGAAAATTAATTCCTTTGCACCAGTATTAAGGTTATTAGGCTTAATACTGGCGCAATCTGTCAATTCACTACAAATTCACAGGTTTTGATTAACCTTAATGTTGTATAATGGAGTTTGAATAATGGTTGAATAGCATTTTGTTAAAAAAGCCAAATGATAGCAGATTTAAAAATTTGAAAAAATTTTAGGCTTCTTGGTCTCATATATTTTTCCCTGCAAATATTTGGTTCCATTTTGTTAGTGAATTCTAAAGTGCACTTTTTTATAAATTCTTTGTCTTATTCATTTCCAAGTCCCCAGTTTGATTTCGGTGGTGCATAACCTGAGGTATTTTAAAACTTGGCGACAGCCAAGATTTCTCAAGGCCGGAAAATTATGACTGATTGCCGAGATTACATGTTTTCATATGAATTTTCGGCCAATTTTAAATAATGGTTTCTCTTTATTTATTACAGGACAATCATCGACCTCCCTTCTAATATTGAAAAACTGGAATTCATCGAAAAAGCTGTTCACCACAACTTATCAAAAATTAACAACCTCCTGCCACTTTCGGCGATCGCGAGACTGCCGGAAGAGTAACTCGAGGACATACAAGGATTTAATATGATTCTTAAATCAATCTAACGAACTTGTCAATATTCTAATATTTTATACTTTAGTGTCTCGGATAAACACTGAGACTGAATTGCACCATTTAATTTATAATTAACTATATTAGATGAAAACTGAAGAAGTGAATTAAAGTCGGAAATTTGGCACTCATAGCATTATTCAAATAAACAAACAAACTGATAACAAATATGAATCGCATAAATTTAACTAGGAAATTTCCATTGTGTCTTTATTTTTCAGCTGTAAATTGTGTGAGTTTTTGAAACCACTGACTCATGTGTTTGTTTGGTATCTAGTGTTTGATTTTTAAATAAATATGAAAAATTCTAAATAACAGTTGTTGCATTTTTCGAACAAAGAGCTTCCTCCTACGTTTATATTATATACGTATATACAGCTCACGTTATCAAACTTCAAAAAGTTGATGAAGAACAATAGTACTGGAGTAAAACAATGCCACTTTTTCTTTTTTCTGAAAATCTCAATGTTTTATTCATCAAGTAAAAGCATCTTGCACGAGCTAATCTTGGTGAAGATTTCGAAATTAATTTATTGATTTTCCAAGGTTTGAAAGATATAAAACTGTTAAAAACTTCTTTGTACGTTAAAAATTTCAGGAGAAACTCGTTGGCATAAATTACCCGCAAGAGTTTACGCTTGTTAATTTTTAAAAAGCTTAACCACGAGAGTTTATTTCCACAAAAAACAAAAATTCCTTGAAACCTTCATTAATGGATTAAAGAAATCATAGCTTTCGAGAATAAAGTAAAGTCGTCAATTGGAGTGAGATAAAAATAGCTTATTGTAAGTTTCATATACATTTAACGTGTGAGATGGTTAACTAACCAATTTTTATGACTGACAGTTCGGAAAATCATTCATTTACATGAGTCTATTGTAAGCCTAACTGTTTAATTACTTTTAAACCGACTGATAAATACCGAGCAGTGCAAGTTGATGCTGATCCTGCTATGAGCTTATGTTTTTCAACGAGACAGATAACTTGTGAATACATGCTCCAAAAACCAGGGCAAGCAATAAATTTTGGAGTTGTTAGAAGCGTGTAACTTCGTTGGTTTTTAATGTGAGTTTAGTGAACAAATCAAACAATTATTTCCATTAAAATCCAGCAGATTAAAGTTTTAATTTATTAAATTATTTGTTTACTACAAAAGAATCTTTCAAGGTATTATTAAAATATACAACTTATACAAAATAACGAGAGATGTTCAATAGTTTCATTCATTCATTCATTTATTTATTTAACGTTGGTAACGCTTACATAGTTGTATATGAATATAATTATATATTAATAAACACTAATTTAAACAAACAAATTTTTTTTTCATGTGTAAAAAATTATAAAATAATTAGCAAATATGCAAAAACATTCAAAGAACTAACCAGCGGCATATCGGACATGTACATGATTTGCAGATCCATGTTTTAATAGCTGATTTAAAATAAGGCAAAAATTTTCAGCTTTTGTAGCATATGTTTTCCAAAGAAAACATGCTTTAAAAATAAGTGAGTAACTAGATGTTCTTGCAGATGAGAGATTCCAAATTTAAAGAATTTCTGAGAATGTATGGTACATCTTTTAAGGAAAAACTATCCCACATTAGTTCGGGATTTAGTTTGTTGACAGATTTATATGTTTCTGTCATTAGAATCTGTAAATGTTTTTCATGAACGCTGATTGTATTTTCCAAGAGAAGCAATTCTTTAAAATCAAGTTCAAAGTTATTGTGGATTATCCGTAAGACTCGTTTTTGAAAACGATGGATAAAGTTATAATCAGTTTCTTACAAAACATCCATATTAGAGGACAATATAAAAAACTACATAAAACATAACTATTGATGAGGGCTCTCCTTTGTAAAATATCTAAATAGTTTATAAATCTAAGCAGACAAGAAAGCTTGGTATTTGCCATTTTACATAATTTCCGTATATTTTTCGAAAAAGTCAATTTAGAATCGATATTAATTCCTAACAGTTCAACTATTTTTTATAAATACATCTATTTCACCAATATTAAGAGAGACTGGTGGGGTTTTCATTCTCAAGAACATTATTTGAAACTTTGCAGGGTTTGTTGCCACAGAGTTATATTTAAACCACTCCTGAAGTTTGGTAAGGTCTTTAGATAGACGGGACCAAACTTTATCAAAGGTTAAATCGCAAGCGT
>JAUZNK010070390.1:0-14084 GCA_035046665.1 Euphysa ruthae
TGTAATGTATGTAATGTATGTAATGTATGTAATGTATGTAATGTATGTAATGTATGTAATGTATGTAATGTATGTAAATGATAACAAATTAAACTTCAAGTGCATTGGTTTAAAAATAGTAAATGACAAGGTTTTGATTTATTCATGTTAGCTTTTCTCAAAAACAAACTTATGCCGATCAAGATGATTGGTCTGAACTGAAATTTGCCAATCATTACCATTGATCATTTATTGCTGACCAACTGTTATTTTTGGTATGTTATAGTTTAATTATTATGATAAACTTGCTACTTGACTTTTCTTTGATGAACTTTGTTGTTTTCATTTTTAGAACAAAGAGAGAAGCAGTTAATTAAAGTTAAAGCAGGTGATTTTTCTTTTTTTTTTCCCAATGCTAACTTTGAAAACTTGTTTTGAATTTTCACAGCCATTTTTAACAATTAATAATAAAAATGAGCAAAGAAATTGAATTTTACGTTTAATAAATGTAATAACATTCTATTTCACAATAATAATAATATTATTTTACAATAAGATATAAAGCCCGGAAAAAGTTTAAAACCATTGCAATGTGATTTACATAATTTTGTTATAACTGATATATTTTATAGGATGTCATTTACCTTGAAGTTGAATAAAAACTATGTGTTGGAGATTCTAGTACTCTCTGCTCACCACCTTACACTTAAAGTCTATTTATTTCAGTTTCTTCAACTTTAAAACAAAAATCATAACGGACCGAACTTTAATACCTGATCAATTTGATTATTTTCCAAATACTTCTAACTCGTCAAAAATATTCAATTATTGGCAAAAAAATTTTGAATACATGTAGTAGTCCTTCCAGAAGTACTTCAATAAACTGATTATTCTCAAACGTTGTCTTACCAGACATTAAGATCTTATCTCTGAATATGTTTGACCAAGTCAGATCGTTAGAATCAGTTCATAAACATTCTAATAACTATATAACTTCCTCAATCAGCTGTTATCGATAATCATAAAAATTGCTTTTAATTAAAATGCAATAACAACCTCAACAACGATTTTGTTATATCTGTCGTAATAAAATCCATCAAAGATCACAGTCCCTGGCTAGAGACATTAATTATACACATCTTCTGGTCTTAGTAAATTTGTCATCACAATCCAAGTTAACAATAAAAATGTAAATAATCTTTTTGACATTACAGTTTCATTATCTTTGACAACACGGTTTTATTCATCCAGACCTTGTCAGGTAACTTCATTTAGAAACAGTAATATCTGGCGCACAAGAAGTCATCACAAAAAGTGAACACCACAAGAAAAGAATGGTACTTGTCAGCCAAACTAATACAGAAAACTTGATTCCCATCCGATACCCATAGTAAACGTTGTAGTTCAGAAAATTGCTACAACACAGCTATTTAGTACTATCGATCTAAAATCTGCGTATTATCAAATTCCTTTGAAAGAATATCGTAAACTATACGTTGCATTTGAAGCCGATAACAGACTTTATACAAATGGAGTTGCAAGTTTTCAGCAAACAATGGATAAATTTATTGCAGAAGAAGAACTCTATGGTACATTTGCATACTTAGATAATATCACAGTATGTGGAAAAACAATGAAAGAATAATAAAAACCTAGAGTTTTCTAAAGCTCTGAGCCAAAACCTTACCTACATCAAAGATAAATGTATATTTTTTACTGACACTATAAACACTGTAGGTTCTGTAGTTGGTAATGGAGAAATTAAACCACACCCCAAGCGACTGGCGCCTTTAATAGAACCCCAATTACCTAATACAGAGAATTAAAACGTATAGCTGGATTTTTCTCCTATTACTCCAAATATAAGATTTCAGAAAAAATTAACTTGCTTATCCACTCTAAAACCTCCCCTCATTCTGAAGAGGTCAAAGATGCTTTTGAAAACCTAAAAACTGATATTTTTAATTCTGTTGTATGTGTAGTATATGAATCTCCTCCTTTTCAGTTGGACACAGATACATGTAATATCAATATTGCTGAAATTTTAAATCAAAACAACCACCCTGTTGCGTTTCTCATGTGCATTAAAATAACACGAAAGACCTGCTATCAAAAAAGAAGCATGCACTATAAAATTGAATTCAATCGAAAATCATTACCTAACCGGTCGACACTTTACTTAACTTAGACCAAAAATCAGTCTTGTTCATGTTTGATAAGAACAGTGGCAACAAAATTAAAAATGACTAGATATAGCGATGATGAGTAGTTATCACACTAAAGTTTTGATATTATTTATCAAAAAGGTGCAGAGAATGTTGCTACTGACACTAACTTTATAGTGGGCTCTATGCAATGCTCTGATTTAGCCTCACTTTGACTACTATGCATGTTCTGCCTGGCAGTCTACAAATCACTTAAAATCCGTTTGAAAAGTGCACAAAAAAATGTATAAGATTTTGTTTAAATATGAATAGGTACTGAGCAGTATAGAGCCATAAATTGGCTGCCTGTTGATATTTGAGTTAATAAGGGTATTGCTGCGCATGCATTTAAATTGTGCAGTAGATCCAACTTAAATTACGTTATTCAAATTTCTGAAAATAGAAGAATCCCTCTACACAATAGCCATCTAAGGCTAGATACACCCATGATAAGATCTACCATCGGAAAAAAATTGTCCGTCATCAAAAAGTTCCTTAATATGGAACAGGCTTTGTAATGAAATAAAATCAATCACAAACTATAACGTTTTTAAACATAAGATCAAGGAAAATTTTACCTCTCTGGATGTAGTTCGTAGACCTAACAAATAAAGACTATAATTCTGTAAAAAACACTCCTTTTTTCTCTTTTTAAAATTTTTACAAATTTGTGTTTTTGTTTTTAATTTTCTTTTACTGTGCTTCAGCTATATCAATTTCTATTTTTTTTTTTGTGTCGTGTATAACAGGACCAAAATGGAAATATTGTTGTGACAGACAATTTTTGTGCCTACTCTTGCCACCATTTTAGTAGAGTTGCTGAACACAAAAAAATGCTCAAACAAAAGCCCTCAAATCCATAATGGTAACTTGATCTATAAATTTCCCAAATTTACGAAAAATCGATTTTATCAAAAATTGTTGTTTTTGGGTTCGTTCGAAATATAATTTGGTGTTGATTAATTTTTATTTTACAACCAGGGTCTTGCTGTTCCTACAATAGTTGTATCTGCATCTCCAGTACAGTTAATAAGATTCTGTTGATCCTCTCGTTTAAACCTTGAGATCAGATTAATAAACTGACTCTAGGTGTGTTTGTTAGTCAGGAACCTGCCTTGTGTTATTGGATAATTGTTTATCTCTTTGATCTGGACATCTTGAAACTTCTTCTTCGTTCTCCAAGCACATTTGTTAGACTTTGTAGAAATATCATCATATCCATCAAAAACAATTGAGATTGAACCGTAATGTCTGTGTATGTATGATACAAAAGTTTTTGTCAAATTTCCAAAAGCTTTATGAAGAGCAGACTTATGAGGCTTTCTCCTCAGACTATCCTTAAAAGTGACAGAGGAAAAGGGATATCTCGTACTTGAAATACTTTTCTACACCGTCTTCATGCTGAGTAACTGCCGTGAGCCTCGTAAACAACACTGTAAGATTTATGTATACTCGATCATCACCAATTTTGACTACGCTACCAAGCTATTCCAATTGTAGAAGGTGATCCTATCTTTTTATGGTAGTGGTAGCCAATGTGCTTCCGTCAAGTATTTTATGGATAGCTGCCCTACTTTTTCTGAGTATTCACAATCAACTTTATCCTTTCCAAAAATTGAGGTTAATCCCGTGGATAATGAGTGCAAATCAGTAAACGAAAACAGGTTTCTTTCTTCTAGGCAGTTTCTGAATCTTCCAAGTCTTGTTTACGCCTTCGTTCAGTGACATCAATTTGCTGTTAATTTGTTTTAATATTCGAGCTACTTACATCCATCACTGCGTTATGCACAGCTGTCAAACTTAACGTCCACATAATGCAAACATTTTCTGTAATTCTGTAATTCAGACCACCTTGAGTTTTAATGGACCTTATCAAAGTTTGCTCTATCACTAAATCATTCCACAGACGACTCCAATGTTGGTCTGATTGTCATAATGCATGCATAAAACCATCCATATATTGTTAATGCAGACATAGATGTGATTCACACAGGTCTTCCGCCTGATGCATATAAAAGCTTGGAAGCTGCAAAAAGATTCAGCATCTCCTTTGTTGACTCACAATGCAGCAACCAATGTAAAATTCGTTCAGCAAAAATATATTTTTTCAAAATCGAAACATAATCTAAGCACAAGATCCAAAATTTGGCTGTTTTTGATTTTTCACTGAGCTCTATTTTTACAGTAGACAATGAAACTCTCACTTTGAAGAAAATCTTAGAAAAGAAGAAATTTTCTATGTCAAAATGTTTATCTGAATTTATAGCTTCCTGCAAATGATGCTCAAAAATATCACAATCATCTGATGATTTTCCAAATGCAAACTTAAGTGATAAGCACATCAAAGTGGCATCTCTAAGAAAGTGGGCATGGAGGGGTCTTGATACTGCTTTGCCTGAAATGAGTTTTTGAAAAAAATTTTTAAGCATAAGCTTCTCCAAACAAGGTTTCCTATCCAGATGCTTTCATCAATGTACCAAATACTTCTCATAAAAACTCATCCTAGTGTAGAAGCCACCTAACCTACAGAAAATATTCAGCTGCGATTCTTCAATAATTCTTGAAACTTTCAAGCAAAGTGGTTCATCAAAAATGATGGATGGAACTTGGATTTTCAACTTTATAGCTTGGTCACATACAAAGAGAAAAGTTGAATAGATTCAATTTTCATCTGATGGGATTAAATCGATTATAGGCAAAAAAGATTTTGTCTTTTCTTTGGTTGCTGTAGTTGTGAGTAATATTTTACATATATCCCGAACAATTTCTATTTGAAGCTCAAAAGAACCAAATGCATTGCCATAAGAAGTTGTAGTTGTTACATGGCTAGGAAACCCCACTCTCTGCCACTGGTATTGAAGAGCAGATAATGTGCAGATTGCTTGGAATTTACGACTTCGTATGATATTGAATATCCTAACCTTTGAAGGTGGTTAACCAGCCCTTTAAATCCAAATAACTTTTCAAGCTATACGCCTAAGCCAAGCACAAATGGACAAAGTATGGACCTCGGACATGAAGAATGTGTGATGCACTCTCCAATGTTGTTTTACATTTGAAAGGATGAGATAGCTTAACAGTAATTTTAAACTTTATGGAACCCATTCCTTTTGTAATTCTGTCGAGCTTATTTCTTCAATGGTTGGGTAAACTTGTTTATCTTTGTCAATATCTGTGAGTTCTTAACTTATTTTACCGCCACAATGATAATGGACTCCTTAGTTTCTTCCTCGAATTTATTTTTTTCGTACAGGACATTACAAAAACCATTTTTTGAAGCAGACCACACTTTTTCGACCAGAGATGTCTGTGAAGTAAGTTTACTCTTTGTGTTTTTCAACTTTGCACGTAACAATTTAATCGTGTATACATCCTTTTCAAGACTGAATACTTCCATTTTGATCATAAATTCTTTCACAGTGTGGAAGAAGGAAACTCAACATAAGACTCTAGTAGAATAGTAGTAGAGCACTCTAATCTTACAATATAGTCCAAAACCATTACGTAAGTAATTTTCTGTTGTAATTCCCACATCCTAAGGACCACAATGAAAATAAGGCCTAGGCTTTTCTTGTGCTATCCCCATCATCAATTAACATAAGGCCATAACGACTATTTATAATGATATAATTATAACATCAAACTTATTTCATTTTGAATATATATGTTGTTTGTTTACAATTAATTATTTTTTCTAACATATAAATATTTTGATGGCAAAGAAATACTTACTTTTTCCAGAGTTCAATGTTCTGCTATGAATATTGAAAGATTGCACAGTATGCATAATTCATTGTGCCATCCAGAATGTTAGCTTATGTTCAAGCACGTCCCTTACCTTACTCAATGTATGAGATTCGAAGCTGACTAGTTCACATTTATAACAAGCAAAAGTTAAGACTGAGAAATGCAGCATTTAAATTGCAACTCAGTACCGGTGTTTGGGGTTAATTTAAGAATAGTTAATAATGCCTTAACATTTGAGGAACTTTTAAAAATTGATAATTCAGTAACAGTTCACCAAAGAATTACATATAAACTTACAATAGAACTTTTTAAAAGTAAGAATAGTCTTTTGCCTAAAGTAGTTAGTAATATGTTTAACAGGAAATCAACGAAAAGAACCACATAAAAATTATTTTTTTATTATACCTACAACTAACAGTGTATAATCAGGTAAAAATTCCTTAGGATACTTAGGACCTAGAATATGGAAAATAATACCAGACTTGTACAAACAAATTAAATCATTGTAGATGAATTTAAAAGAAAAATCAGCAGCTACCAAAATGTCCATGAAAATTGTGCAGGTACTACATACAGGAGCTTTAGAGTATTTAATATTTATGTTTTAAATAATGTGTTTATGGGTGTAATAGTTAACTGTTGATTGGTTTGACTGAGATGAAAAATAAAGAGACCAAATGCTCACTCGTAACAATTTTTAAATATTAAAATGCACTTCATGATTTCATGACTTTTAGTAAATTATTTTTTCCATAGTTTTTACTTCTTCATTAACTTGCTTAAGTTTTTAAAAATTGTTTACAATTGATCTATTTATACAAATATTATTTATAGCAGTTTTATTTATAGCTTTCATTATTTTTTAACTATATATCAGTTTTTCAGCTTTGCTGAAAAAAAAATTAGCAGACAGATAGACAGAGAGATTAACAGACAGATATATAAATTCGGTTAAATTCTTAAAGACCATGCAGGTTTTGACTTAGGTCTAATAACAAAAATTTAAGTTTTGACATGAAAAGCTTACCTTTATAAACGTATAGGAGCAATTCAAACAGCCAATACAAAGAAAAATAGTATACATTTAAATTAAGTAAAATCTGTAATGGAAGTGAAGATAACTAAATAAAACAGTCAAGGAATAAATTATTTCAAATTCTTGTATGTCTCATTCTATTAAATGGTCAAATATCAAATTAGTTCAGTCTTCCCAAAGAAAACAGTCAGTACTCTCATTAAAGAAAGTAGTGACGACCGTGAGGGCAAGTGTTAATATTTATCATACGTCTGCACGATTTTTTAGTACTTTCGTATATAACTTTTTATATTGGTTTTTGTGTTTAGCAAGGCAATTCTACAGTCCTCCAGAATTTTTTTTTTTATTATTTTATCGTATTATATCATCAGATTTCAAGTATATTCCCAAAATATTCTCTTTTGGCATGGCTAAAGGGGAATCACATCATTACTGGAACCCCAAACTGTCTTCTCATCAGTCTTTTATGTTTGAAACTACTCAAACAGAATCTTTCCAACAGATAACCTGGTGTTTTTAACTTTTATTATTTTGTAATATTTTTCAATGGTTTATGTTCTCTATATTTGCGCGTTTATCTTGTCATGGTCTGTTGTTGACCATCTAGTCTTGAAATTGCAATCTCTTTTATTTTTTTCATTTATTCTTTCCTATTATCATTATTTTTCTTTTTTTTCTTATTATTATTATTTTATTTATTCATTTTTTTTCTCTTTAGTTTTTGTTATTTTAAGTTCTTAATAAATTGTTTGTTTAATCAACATTGGCAGTTTTACTAGACAAATGGCCCCAGCCAAAAAAAAATGTTAATATATTATTTAACATAATCATTAAATTTATTAATTGTATATTTAACATCTTTAAGTTCAAAAAGTCATATTAAAAAGTCAATTTAGAAAATGAAATGCTTGTGGTGTTAAATCATGTTTAAGTTTTGTGAATTTATAATGCTCTGCTTCAAAATTCATTAAATAATAACATTATCTATTTGTAGCTTAAGGTTAGCCTTCAAAAGACCTTGAAAAAGTTGCATAACAGTTTTATGGTTCCATAACTCTATTGTTCAAAAAAACTTTTTCAGAGATTATTTTAAAATATACAAATGGTCATTATGCTTAATTCATATACATGACTTATTCTTTTAAAATCCTAACAATTGTGTGCAGAAATTTTTTTTAAAAGACTCATTAAAACGTCATTCCAATTTATGTCTCCCAAAAAAGTTTCAAAAAAAAAGTCACTTTTTAACTTATCTTGTTTTGAATGCATCTATGGAGAAATTCTGCACACGATTTTAAAGAGCATGCTTTCGTTTTAAAGTTGTAAAAATTTCTAAGAGAAAAAAAAACACAAAAAGTTGGAGCTTTTGGAGCAAATCTCCCCATTATTTTTTAAAGAAAATATCTCTTGGTAGCATATTTCAATTTCCTTTAATATGCCAAACATAATTAGTTTCTATTTACTGCGCATTAGAGATAGGCTGGCGACAATCAATTCTTAATATGATGAACTTGTTTAAAGGTACTTTTAAAATATAACGTAATGTTTGTGGTAGATATAAAGTAGAATACTAAAAAGGTTTAAGAAAAGGGTAAAAAATTTTTTTTACAACTTTTTTTCTCAACAGTTACTTATATTTACTAAAAAGAATAGCATATTTGTAAAAAAAAAGAAAGATTTTTTTAACCCTCTGTGATAATTAAATGAGATTATTTCAGTAAATTAATTACCCCCTTCCTTTTTATGCTAGTGGTTATCTGAGGTGATCTTTTGCATCAAGTTATGTTGTTATGACGCAAATATAAATATCCCTACAGTGCAGTAAACAAAAAAAATATGCATCCCAATAAGATTATAAAAACTTAATTAATAATTTTTACACCCATTTATTTAAACTCTTCCATTTTTTTTTGCACAGGCAAATTTATTTGCCTGCCTGCACGAGCACGTTTGCTCTGGTATCTTTGGGAGGACCGCCAGTGCAACCGTGCTCGTGCAGGCAAGCACACAGGCAAATAACTTGTGCATGCTGGCAAAGGTGACGAAAAAAACTAAAAATGTGGGGAGTTGAAAAATTTGAATTAGTTAAAGTTAATTTAAAGCATTTTTTTTTTCGTTTACTGCACTGCAGGGGTAGGATAAGAGTAGGTTTATTTCACTTAAATAATAACTAACAGATTGATGAAAAATCAAAACAGTTCTTATTTTCTTCAGTAAAAATGCTAAAATAAGTGTAATCATATTTTTTCCTTAAATATCCCCTCCCCTATATATATATTTGCCTCATAATGACATAACTTGTTGCAAAAGATCACCTCACATAACAATTAGCATAAAAACGAAGTGGTAATTAATTTGAAAAAATAATCGCATTTAAGCCTAATAAATAACTAATAACACCCTAATCAATTTTCTTTCAAATACAGGTAAAGGCATGATTAAACAGTTTGAGAATTTATAATTACGCATTTTCAATGCGTATCCAAGGTTACGACAAATGATAGTTAAACCACAAATATAAAAAATCTGCAAATATATTCTTTAAAAATGCTATTTTTAAAATTTGATGTTCAATGTATGCAAAATAACGTATTCATAGAAACCCAATATTAATTCTAGATATCAAAATCTCATTAAATAAAAAATGTACTAAAAAAATAAGTCTTATATACGAATTATGCATAAGTCAATTCTGTACACAAAATTTAATAACCATTTTTATTTATTAAAATCATCGCTAAAAAAGTTTTGTTTAATTGATAAAAAGATTAATTCAATTGAATTATCAAACTATTAAACTATTATGCAATTTTTTTTAAGAAAACAAAGGTTAACTTTAAGCTGCAACTGAAAAAACTTTAATATTTACATTATAAAATTATACATTGCAAAAAAAAGAAGAATAATAGGAAAAATATTATTTAGTTAAACTTTAAATATATTTAATAATTTCAATTTAATTCAAATTATCACGTAAATATAAATTTTGTTTTGGAAAATTTATTGGTATATGGAAGCAGAGCATTATAAATCCACAAAACATAAACATGATTTAACAACAGAAGCAGTTCATTATATAAATTGACTTTTAATATAACCTTTTTGAAATTAAAGCTGACATCCTGTTTGTACTGGTCCAAAGTGACATCTTGTTTGTACTGGTCCAAAGTGATGTTAGGGTAAACATAAAAGGCAGTTTGGGGTTCCAGTTTTAATGGTTTAACCATGCCAGAAGAGAAAAATTTGGAAATATACTTAAATAGAATATAAAATATACGATATAACACCAAAAAAGAGTCTACAGCACTGTGGAATTACCTTGCTAAACAAAAATATTTAAATAAAAAAATTCTATATGAAAGTACAAAATCGCGCAGACAAATGATAAATATTAACACTTGCCCGCACGGTCATCACCCAGACACTACTTTCTTTAATGAGAGTACTGATAGATATGCAATTGTGCGACAACTTTTGTTCAGAAATTGAGTGTTTTTATTTAGCTAAAGAATACTTTTAACTTATTATCTTAAGATAATAAATTTAATGTCTTTAAAAATAAATGTTAGCATAATAACCTCACATGAAATAACTCAAGCTATTGATTGAACTTGATTGAAGTTTAAAGTATTCATTGGGTTTATATTTGAAATAACATTTTCAAAACTTGTCCTCAATTGTTAAAAAATAAAATTCGGTTTCAGGAGAATAAATTCAACACAGACTTTTAAAAATAAAAGAAAAAGTTTTGAATTTACATGAAAACATTAAATTTACTTTAGTTGTCCTCATCAATCTTTCCAAAGCATTTGACACTGTTGACTGAAATAATCATAGGAATCCTCTACAAATCAAGATATGTTCTCCAAAAAATCCCCTGAAATAACTTTATTTTTCATTTATACATTGTTACATAAATTATGCAAACAGTATTATTTATCATTCAAAAACAGGTTATTTGAGTTGTTTTTCAAAAAAATAAAACAAACTTATTCCAAACCGCTCTTTAATGACATCAAAGTCATGAATGTTTATGAAATAAACCTCTTACAAACTGTATTCTTCATGCTTAATTGTAAAAACAAAAAAACTGACATTTTAAAAAATATTTACACCTATTTAATCACGAAAACCTATCATTTTATATATATAATATATACTATATAAATACACTATAAATTTACTATAAATAATATAAATAAACTATATAAATATCAATAAACTAACTGAATCAAATTTCAAAATTTCAAAGTTCCAATTTATCTAACACCAAACTAAAATTAAACTCTCTTTTAGACTATAAAAAAAATATAAAATAAATTATAACATGTCTAAATATCTTTAATAATTTCTAAATTAAAATAACTAGATTTCAACAAAAAATAATTTGAAAAGGTTCTGAGCCAAACTTAAAGGGATCTCTTTAAAGGCTTACATAGTTAATTCACAAATTGATCCCCTGAAAAATTCTTAAGTCAACGTAAATGTAAATTTTCTTTACACTGAAATTATCAACTTAAAAATTTCCCTCGTTAATAAGAAAAATGAAAAAACCGGGAAATTGAAGCGTATTTTTTTTGTTGCTATGTCCAGCTGCTTGCCAGGATTCACAATAAAGTTGAGATGTTCTCTAAGTTATTCTGACAAAATACAAAACTCGAAAAAAATTAGTTTTCTCAAAAAATTATTAAAATAGAAAAATAAAAGAATAATTTGCAGAATTAATATTTCCTTGAACACTTTTTGTGAGCAGAATTTTTGGCTATCAAGTTATCAGTTAGTATAAAATCAATATTTTTTAACTAAAAACCAACCCACAATGACCATGATAGCAAACATGTCCCTATTACAAAGAAAAGATACATCAACTACCAATTTTTTTCCCCCTAAAAGATAAACAACAAATATTATAATTTGGTGAAATTTAATCTGCTTAAAACTAACAACCTTTAAAATTTTGGCTGAAGAAAGATTATTAATAAATGAAATACAATTCAAAGATCTGACATATGCAAAAAAATTATTTTTGCACTCACGTAATTATACATACTTAGGTCTGCATGTTGTTGAGTAGGTGCAGGATCAGGATGAGTAGTGTGTTTTATTCCAGTAGTATTGGGTTGTGGATCAACAGTTTTTTTAACCTCAGTTGACGAAGGACCAGGAATCTCTCCCTCCTCCATACTTTTATCTAACACTAGAATATCACTTTAAAATTTAATCAAAAACAATAAATTAAAATTGGGTTCATCTGGGTAAGTAAGCCCATCTTGGGTACACATTGGCTAGTAAGCCAAACAATAAGCATTTAATGACTGATAAATCGCCATTAAACTACATTACATTAAAAAATAAATAAAATATGTGAAATTTGCTCTTAAATTTTTTGTTGGAGGAAAAGTTTTTTCTCATGATTTTGTTGTTCATAATAAAATCACCTATAGGTCCCTTAATATGTTGAATTTAGTAAAAAAAATTAAAACTGGATTTTTCTTCCTGCTTTTAGATTAACAAATAAATGGCGTAACACAATTTCAAATCAAAATCAAACAAAATATTTCCAAGGTATTTGTATTATTAACGTGGGGCCAACAAATAGTTTCCAAATTAATTGATTATAGAAGGGCCCACATATTTGGTTCTGGTGTACTTAGAGCTCCCATATGAGCTTGTGGTAAAGAGGATCATTGGTTCCGAAGTGGGAACCAACGATCTTACCAAAGCCTTGTCTGCTCGGCCAGGCAACCATGTAAGTATTCACGCTTCCCACCATTCAGTATTCATTATTCCTACCACAAAAACATGCCTCGTAATCAACTCCATTTATGAAAATATTGTTTATTTATTATAATATTTATTAAACTCTCATAATTCACCTATCTGCTAATATTTGTTTTGCGGGACTTCAACGTCCACCATACTGACTGACCGTTTTTCTCTAGAACTTCTAGTCTTTCAGTTATCAACACCTACAACTACGCCACATCTCACTCATTAACTCAACTACTTTAATTGGAGAAATTTTCGAGGAACAAATTTTTGGGGTTAAAAGCTCACAAATTTTGTGGGATTTATTTTCGCGAAATGAAATCTCCAAGAAATTTTATGAGATTAATTTTTGTGAATAGAAATTTTTCATTGCTTAAAAATTCTATGCAAACAATCTAGCCGCAAAATACGTTTTTGAATTTCATACCGTTTTAGTCTTAAAAATACTTTTCAAAAGTGATTACTCATTCAAACTTGTAAACCAGCCCTCCAAAAAAATTACAAAACAAAATAAAAAGGCTTTCTTTAAAAAAATCAAAATTACATATCAACTCTACTCGTCATCAAAAAAGTTGTTAAAAACTTCTCTCTCATCACTATGTTTTCGCCATACTTCATCTTTGTCCTCGCCTTCCTCATCGTTGTTGCCAATATAATAGTTTTATAGATCTATGTTACAAAGAGTAGACAGATTTATCGATACTTCCGTATCACCTTGCACCATCAGGTTGGTAATATTTTGTCATGCTACCTGGTAAGGTAGTGACGAGAATATGATTTTTTGCTAAAATATCCAAAATATCAATTGTCATCTGACCTTTCAAAAAATAACAAATGCTTTCTGAATGCTGCTTAAAGACTTTGATTCTCTATCTTTTTTTCACGTAAGGTACAATGATTTTATCAAGAAATTTAAAAGCTTCTAACCTACTTTAAAAAATGCTTTTCATTAACACTAAGGAAAAACACATCTGGAAATTTGTACCTGCGAAGACTTTGCATTGTTTTCCCCCTATAAATGATTTGCATGTGGAGAAAGTTTCAGCTTAAAGTGATTGCAAAAGTACCGATTATTGAACGTTTGTCAGCGGCAGCAGCAATTGTGACAGTTACACGGTTTTTTTTTTATAAGAAACAGGTCTATTAGAAACTTAGAACTAGATGCTCTAAAATTTTAAGAAACTGTTAGTAGTAACTTGTAAATTGCTAAGAAACTGCTAAATCAATATTATTGCATTTTGTTTATATTGTAAATGTGCAGAATAAGATTAAAAGAACTTGCAAATTGATGTAAAATCCAATCGTTTCCGTACATATGTTTCACATGTTTTAATCACCTTGCGTCATTT
>JAUZNK010070401.1:0-14083 GCA_035046665.1 Euphysa ruthae
GAAAGAAAAGCTATTTAGTAGTAGGTTCGGTGTTGCACTCTGCTAACTTTTCGAGATACTAATAAAATAACAAAATATAGTTTAATTTATATAATCATACACATACTTGATGCTTTGTTACTGAATTTGTTCTATTTATGAATGCTTGCGCTGAAGCTTTGGCACTACTTTTTACTGTGGATGAGTAAGTTATTTGCTCCTTGTATTTAACGCATACCTTGCACCAGATGAAATATACTAGAGTTTTACGGTCTCTTATAATTGTTTTATACCCGATTAAAGATGCTACTTCATATTTTAGAAATGTGCTTAACTCAACACAGTTGCCGTTAGTTTCCATTATGATAAGTGTGGAAATGTTATGCTTGTTTAAAATGATTGTTCAAACATTTATTTATATTATATCCCTGTCTAGACACTGCCACTAACATAATTAAAGATATTCCAGGCGTGCTTTATGTCGCACGTCTCAACGATTATTCTAGATTTAAGACGTGCTATATATAGCATGTCTGGGATATCTTAGACGTGTATGGAGGCGTGCGCGTGCGATCGCACGCCTTATATGGCAAAGCTTGAAATCAATGGGTTATTTTACGATACATATCGAATGTTGGATCATTGCAACTGATTTTGACAAATCTTTAAAAATTGGCAAAAATGCGGAATTGTCAGGGTTTTTGTCTGATGGAACCTCAAATGAAGTATTGTAGGCTGACCAAGAAAGAATTTTCTGTATGAAATGATAATTTTGGTCTTCTTTGGGATTCTTTTCCACATAATCTAGCCAGCTTAAATAAAAATATGAAAATGCATTGTAACAAAGGAAATAAAGACTGAATATAATTCCTCATATTTTCATATCAAAATTATATGCGGAACAGTGTTTTCAGGGTAATTTTCCTATACAAAGTTACCAATTATTCAGCATATTTTATAACTTTTAAAACAAGCAGCTGGGATATTGTCATTATAGCTTGTTAATTTAATTTATTTGATGAATTAATGTTATTGCCTCCTAATACCATTCCAACAAACGACTTCAGTAATTGAGGTAAATAGTCTTCTTGACATTATGAATTTATTTTCGAATTCTTTGTTTTTTTTTTCAAATATTTCCCTTGTTAATATTTCAGCTGCTTTTGAAAGAGCAAACGCTTTATCATCATAATCAGTATCACAGGCTGACTTTATAGTGGGCCCAACATATGATTAAAAAACTAAATAACTACCATTAACGTCTTTGAACTCCTGTATATTTTCGAAATGAGCCATTATTCTATTTTTTAATTTTGTGGTGTGTATTATATTAAGAGGATCAACACCAAATTCGACCAGTTTTGATTTATATTTTTTGACAAATCAGTCAATTTATATACAGGGGCAGTCGTTTCGTCTATCAAAGTTTGTTTAATAAAGGCTAAACTAATTCAGCGAGAACTATTCCATGAATTTTTCTGTCAACACCACTATGTTTTCCTCCAAATTGCTTTCTTGCTGCAGCTCGACATAGTAACCCAGGGATTTCACATGATACAACGCATCTTGCACAATCATATCTATCACTCATGCAAAGTTTATTATCATCAATGACGGTCGCACATTTACGAACTTTCTTGTCTAAATGAAAAGTAGATGCTTTATGTAAACTTTTCCCTGATTCGTCGTAAAAAACCTATCTTATAGGCTGTTCCTATACTTGCTTGGGTACATGTTCTGATTCCATTAGTATTACGTACTTTTTCATCAATAATTTCCTTTACCCTTTGAGTGTTATTTGAGTCAAGTTTTAAATCGCTGAATTTATTTATATATTTCTATATTTTTTATATTTTTGCAGAATTTATGGTATTTACCATTATTTTATAATAATACACATTGTAAGTTGTCATTTTCACTGGGGTATTGCAGTGTATATGGCGGTTCAAGAGGTAAAGAATCAATTTTTTTGAACTTTATTACATTGTCAGCTAGCTTTTTGTATGTTGATGATGCACAGTGTCCTTCGCGATTCACATTTGTTGGGCATTGAAGCCTTTTAAATGTTTTTTGTTGGCATAATAGGCAGGTTTCACAGTAGAAGTACATGTCTTGATGGTTCCACTACAGCATGCCTTTTTGACATTATTTTTTATAATACAGTATACTAAAAAAAATAAAAATAGAAAAAATTCAATCATAATAATATTTCTAATTATATTTTATGATAGCTATACAATATTTTAAAACAGGTCAGTCTTAATAAGAAATTTTACAATTTCTTAACTTGTAATATATTTATTACATTTTCACATTAAAAACTAAACAGCAAAATCATATCTCACGTTTTTTTTCCTTTCTAAATGTATCTCTTCAGCATTGACTCTTTTTACTTTTGAAACAAAATATGAAGTAAAACAATAATGGAAAGGTATTTTCAGCACATTGTTTAGATTATGATGATTCAGCATTTTGAAAAATAATTTGTTAAAATCATGTTTTTTTTTTTTTTTTTTGTAACGATTATCCTTAATAACTTAAAAAATCTAGGAAAAATCTGGACAAATTTTTGTTTTTTCACATGGAATTGATTTAATATTTTGTATTTTGGCTTAAAATTTCAAGTCAATTTTAAGATTTTTAGGGGGTATGCTAATTTAAATTTATTAAAGGAAGTATAAATTTTTAATCAAAATTAAATACTTGTTATGATCTATTTGACCTTATTTGTACTATTTCCAACATGTTAAAGCTTGGGCATGTATTTTCTGAAAATGTGAAACGGTATAAATATCATATTTTACCCCCGTTTTTACTAGATAATGTGAATACTGAAACTGTTGTAACTCTTTACCAGTTCTCTATGAGACCAAAGTGTCTTATATCTTTTTTGTTTAGTTTTTAACGCTCTATCCTAATTGGTACTAATCTGGTCTGTAAAATAGACAAAATTTGATTTTTCAGGGTGGGTCTCAGGCTTTATTCTTCTTTTCTAATCAGTACTTCTCATATGCAAGAAATTTCTTCTCTGAAAAGCACAAATCTACTGATATTTTACATATTACTATTATGATCACATGAAAAGTGAGATAAATTCAATATCAAACATAACTTAAAATTCAAGGAGAAAGATTTCTAAGTATGAAATAGTTATATTATATCTTCTCTCTGTTTTTTAGATCATAACATTGGCGAGGATTACATGAGCCTGATGGTATCACTGCTTGTTCTGCAGGATGTCATACTGGGTGTATTCATGGCCATACTACCTATCCTTGCTGGTCACACATCCTCACAGGAAAATAATTCAAAGCGTCAAAGCGCTGTTCATTCATGGTTTCATGGCAAATTTAGAGGTTTGATATTCAACTAAAAGTTAAAAATTATTAGGAAATGAATAATTAAGGTAATGGGTTATATTCCCTAATTAGCATCTTGTTCTATTTTTCTACTACTCTATTTTTATTTCATAAATAGAATCGACAACTCTATTTTTATTTCATCGGAGATATAAATTGAATCGGCTATTCTGTTTTTATTTCATTGGAGACAATCAGAATCGCTTACTCTATTTTTACTTCTTTTTGGATTTTTTGTCTCCATCTCCATGTAGAAAAATTACCTCCTTTTAAAAATTCCACCAAAAGTTGCCCCCATGAAAAGTGTTCATGTAAAACACCCTTTATGATGCCAAAATTTAAAAAAAGCTTGATATTTTGAAATCTGATCCCTTAATGATAAAATTCAAAAACCTGTTATCATTAATTTTAATTAAGGTTTTGATAGCTTTTTATCTAGCAAAAAAATATTTTTTTAAGGTCCGACAGAAGCTTTGTTTTTCACGATATTTGAATTGCTCATCGCATTCACTGGTATTATGTTTGTAACTTATATACTCAGTAAATACGCAGCTAGCAGGTTTTTTAGGTGAATGTTTTTTTGTTTTTTTAAAAGTTGAAACTGCTTTTTTGTAATCATTTTTAAAGGTGTTTTATTTATCTTTGAATGACAGCTCGGAGGTAAATTATAATCATCTTATGCATGTCTCCAAATAAGTTTGCAGAGTAGCGCTTATATTCTTTGGGTAATTATCTAATAAAGCCAGTCATCTGTGTAAAGCAATTTCTCAATAAGTTCTAAAAAATGTACCTTATAAAAATAAATTTTTGTCTGTTTTTCAACTGAAATTTTACACTGAAAGTATTTTCTCGAAATTTTCTCCAAATTTCTCTCAATCAATTTTTCTTTTTTTTTTCAAAAATTTTTGTTCTTCGCTTCTCCCTATAAGTTTAGAAAAAAGTTTTTCTGAATTAGAATTTCATGAGCAAAATGTAAATAATGTACTGCTCTAAAGTTATTAATTATTTTACTTCAGATTACAAAGTGTCATATTATTATTTTTTCCCATCTTTTTAAGTATTTCATTTTTTCTAACCAAACTTATGGAAAATTTGATTATTTATTTTTATAATTTGGTATAAAGTTAAATGACTAAAGAAAATTTTTTTTATCTTGGGGAAATAAATTTCTGCTTGCTATTTAGAGGTTTGTCTCTGGCAGGGTCTAAAGAATCGTTCACACTTGGAATTATTAGTGCTATTTCGTTGTTGCTAATGGTAAGATTTTAACTAATACATATTGAATTGAGTTTGAAAGTTGATATTCTCTTTTACTCAAAATGACACGTTATGCTTTATTTATATTGTTTGTAAAAAGTACTTAAAAAAAAATCACCACAATTTAAAACATTTAACAACAAGGAACTTAGGGTCATAGGCGGATTGTGTTTGTGTGAAAGAATGTAGAACGCCATACAAGTGGTTATTCATGATATCCCGATACCTACATAAGATTTTGTAACAAAGGCCATCTGTAAGTTTGCGTTAATATCTAAGACTCCTAGTCCTATATTAAAACTTACAGCTATCTAGGCTTTGGCTTTTCTACAAGTGATTTCATGTACTTTTTTGGTTTGGGGTTCTTGAGGCTATTGGTATATATCTTCTACTAAATAATTGAGGTGTTTGGAATTATATCTACTTCTTCTTTGATGAGATTTTTGGTTATCTGTTAGATATCTGAGAGCATAATTGACGAATAAAGAGTTAAAAGGTCACCTTGAAACATTATTGTCTCATTGGCTAAGGGCTACTTGCATCATCATTTCGAAATTTATTTTTATTAACACACAAAATATAGATCTAATGTTTTAAAAATTCTTTTGAAGTCTTTAAATTTGATACATGGTGGCCTTTTTTACGATTCTTTATTTTGGTCAACAACTCAACTAAGTGACTTGTTCTAAAAGGTTTAAAGCTGTTTTTGCAAACCGTTTGTTTTTTTTTTAAATCTCTGGTTAAATTTGGTTAAGTCAATTTTAACAATAAATTTTTTATTGATACGCTTAATCCTCTACTACAAAGACTCTCTTTTTAGAAAAAAAGAAAAATATCTTACTTTTTTAGAGAGTTCATTCCCTGCCCATGTAGAAGTTCCTGAGGTATTTTTAAAGTTGATGATGTTTCCATATATTTCTATTGAAATTGCTGATGTTTCACTTCCCTAATTGCAGTTTTTACTTCTACTGAAAGTAATAATTCTTTATATAATTCTTTTAAATGCATGTTTCCTTTCTGTTCTTGCCTTGTATAAGCACTTGAAAAGTTTTATCTAATAACTTTTTCAGAAAGTTATAACGATTTTGAAATCAAATTTCGAAACGAAATCATTAGCAGAAACATTTTTTTTTCTCCCATTTACGTGTTGATCACCATTTTCTCCCATTTGCTTGGTGATCACATGCAATTTCTAAGAAAAAAATTGCAAAGAGATTACCAAGATTTGCTGACATAGAAGTTTTAATTATTATTATTAATATGTCATACTTATACTACAGTTGTTTATTTGTTTTAGTTTTTCTGAGATTCATATATAACAAGTATAAAAGATTGTTTTAGAGAAATTATTTTAAGCCTACAGAATAGACAATTGTCTGACCGTTGTCATCTTTTGGTCTGTATGTTCACGTTCTTTAGGTCTGTATGTTCACGTTGTATACATCGTTTAATTTCACGCCTTTTTTGAGAGGCCTTTTTATGACTCATTCTTGTTCATAGAGGGATGTTTCAACCTGCTGAAATTTGTTATTCATTAGGCGTTTGTTGAGCCTTTTTTTTGCATAGTGAAAACAGGCCCATATTTTCCACGCAAACCTAAACTGTAAAAAAATTTAAGCTCATCTATTTCTCTATTTTTTATTTCCATTAATCAATTACAATATTTTTTGGGAACAATAACAATAATGCAAGTACCATCCTTTGTTTCCTCTTAATTTTTTCTTCTTTTCTAGTACTACACTTTCTACTAATATAAAATAGGAAAGTTGATTTTCTAAAGTTATTTCACTTCTGAAGTTTCCCTAATCAAATGCTTTATATGAGGTTGTGCTGGTGAAATTTCAAAGATTAAAAAAATCTTAAATTTCCCATAAAACTTTCTGTTAAAGGCCGATTTTTTGTTTTGTTGCTTTACTATATTTTGCTTTACCAGATTAAAAAATAACAATTGTTTGATTAGAGTAAGATTGTTTACATCACCCTGATATAAAAAGTATATTGCAAAAAAAGTCACAGAAACTAGGCTGTCTTTTCATATGGCTTCTTGAAATACAAAAGGAAAATATTAGAATACATGTTTACATTTCTGTTAGCCTTGATTTGCGTTTGGATTATTATTATTGAAATTTTTTCTTGGTGCTCTTGATAAGATTGCAGTCTTTAAAATATTCTTGGTGGCCTTGATAAGATTTTTAAAATAGTTTTTTTGACTCTATTTTAGTTAATAGAATATTTTAACGTTAAAATGTTATTTAAATCGGGTTTTTACTAGAAGCTTTTATATGCTTACCGATTTTGCAATTTTCTATTTAAAAAATGCATTTTAAGTTATACAGAGATATTTTGCTGACTTGTATTTATAATATTAAAAATGAAATTGTTTTTAGACAACGGAATACTTAAATATCTCAATGGAGTTGGGTTGCTATTTGTGTGGAACTATCATTAGTTCGATGGGTGAAAAAACTATGCATCAAGTAAGTATTGTGCTTCATTTTAAAGGTAAATATATATTTCATTCTAAAAAAGCTTTCCAAATAAAAAACTCAAAACAATTATTTTTTAGAATAATTTATTTGCTTTAACTGAGTTTCTAGTTTTTATTATGAAAGAAATTTTTTTTAGAAATGTTTCTCAGTTAAAATCTGAGAACAGTCATTTAAGCAACTGAAGTTTGCAATGGTTCATGCATTGCATTATCCCAAACATGGAATTTATGATTTTCAATAAAACTTAAAATAAACAGTCAACCAACACAACAAACCCTGAAGTTTGTATTAATGATCTATAAAACATTTAAAATTTATTTTTAATTTTTAGGTTTCAAATGTGATCGATCCACTGAATACTTTTTTTTCTACGCTCTTCTTTGCTTCAATAGGTGTGTTTGTACTTTTTAATTTTAAAGGAATAATCTTACGAATTACCCATGTCCATTTGGCCAATCCTTCAACTACAATCGTTTAATATACTTGTCAAAGTCTTGGCATTTCCAAAGAGCTACTTTTCAAAATACTAGTTATTCCTTAGAAAAATTACTGCTTTTTCACAATTTGTCTAAGAAAAGTCATTGATTCGAATTTTAGAAAGGCTTCTTTTGATCTATGGTAACTTTTTGTAAATTTTATTTCTCTGTCAGTTATTTCATAATAGAAATTTTTGCCAATTTCATTTATCATTTTACTCAGTTACAACCACGGAATTATTGATTTATAATTTTAGAAGAAACATCTAAGGATACCATTTGTAACTTGCAGTTTTTATTTAATTAAATACATGATTATTAATCGTAGTCAAAATACATACTGGTTTTTTCATGCTTTTTTTATAGTATATTTGTTTCAAAAGAACAAGCATAGTATGTAATTGGAAAATATATATTTATTTTTTCAGGTTTCCACATCTTCCCATCATTTCTTATGTCAGAAATAATGATATTTATCCCAATCACTATTCTTGTTGTAGCAACAAAGGTAATAGGTTTAACTTTTTTATTATGGATGATATTTCTACATTGCTAGTTAGTGTTTTACATTGAAGGGGTCCCTGTACATGTAAGCTTTGTTTGTCTCTATCACTTTCTCTAAATTTTTGGACTGGTAGGTACTTACGTTTTGGTTTTTTTTGTGCCAGAAAAACTTTAGGACTAAAAATGGAATTTTTTGAAATTTTCTCCCCATGTAAGTTTTTTTGCCCATCTAAGTTTATGTGCCCATGTAACTTCATGTGCCCATGTAACTTCATGTGCCCATATAATTTTATGTACCATTTCAGTCCGGTTTAAATTTTAAATAATTTTTGCTTCACGTTCACTTAGGAACTTCTGTACCTATAGAGAAAATATTGAAATTTCCTAAACTAAGGCTGATGTTTTTCTGAATAAAACTTTTAATTTCCGTTAGACATGAATATGAGAATGTGTTAGCATTATTTTCAAAATTCAACCACAAAATCTAATAAAAAAGGACATTTCTACTGCGAAATATGCATTCAAAGTTAACTAATGTTATCACACTCAACAACAGCTTTTGTGAAAAACTAAATATTTTAAAAAAATGTATTTTTTTTTTTGCTGACATCATCAGTTTTGTAACTTTATCTGGTAATTTTTTGATATTCCATAACTTTATATAAAATATGTTTTTTTCTTCATCTTGATTTAAAACCGAAAAATTTGAAAAGTTCCTGTAAGCCAGGAGTGATTGAGGTTCAACTAAATATTTTGAAGTGGGAGTAAGATTTTGTTCTGTTTATAATTAAACTCAAAAAAAGTTTTTTGCTTTGGTAAATTGCTATAATCCTTTATGAAGTTATTATGGATTCACATCTTTTTGTTATTTAAGTGATCTAGCTTTTTGCTTAATAATAGTCATGTGTCAGAAAGGGCAACACTTTTTAAATTTTTAGAGGGAACCTTGAGTACATTGTGTCCCAAGTTTTGAGTTTTAATTCTGAAAAAGCGATGGAAAATCCTATTTTATATTTATATATTTTGGGAAGTGGAACCAACCAGGTAGAATGAATATCCGATATTATGGCTAAAATTTTTATATTGTTGATGAAAGTAATGAACAGTGTTTTCTGGCCATGTTCACTTAATGATGATGTGAAGTTTTAAAATGTTTTGTTCTGCATCCAAAATAAATTTGCTAAAACTCACAGAAATTCAATACTAGTTTTAATAATGATTATTAATAATGGAATATGATTTGAGAAAGGTTTATGGTTTCTTTGACATGTGTACTTTGTCTATTCACATCATTAACAAAAATTTCCTTTGATTTCTTCCTCAGATGTTTGATAAAAATCATAATGCAAACTAATTGATGATTTTAGAATAAAAAGAACAATAAAGTAGGTAAGTAAGTAAGCAAGCAAGCAGGCAGGCAGGTAGGTAGGTAGGTAGGTAGGTAGGTAGGTAGGTAGGTAGGTAGGTAAGCAAGCAAGTAAGTAAAGTGAGGTAAAGTAAGTAATATCCATATGTATCCAAATTTACGTAAGTAACGATATATTGGTATATCCATATTTACAATGGTATTTCATCCTTTAAATAAATGAAAATCTCAAAATAATTTAACAATGCAAAAAAAAAATGGTTAGAAAAGTCTTTCAGCTGCTTTGTCAAACAGATGTTTGTTTGTTTCTTTGGTGAACTTGCTCACATCTTTTGATGATCGGCATTTGAAGTGAATGCTTGAGTAGTAGGAAAAGTGTTAGATATATATTATTTGTAGAAATTGTAAAATTTGGCTGAGTAGGTTTTCTAAATTGACGTTTTTTTTTGGAAAATGTGATAGGTAAGTTAGTAGGCCAAGTTGGTGAGTGAAGTGATTTAAATATTGGTTTTATTGTATTGAGGGTGTATTGTTCTTTTATCAAAGGTCAGTTCAGCTCAGTGACATTTATTGGTTTGCGCAATTGTTTTGTTACATACGACGCATTTTAGCATGGTAGCATTTTGGAGTTTTTGGAATCTTGAAATAAAGTTCTTTGAAATATTCATAAAGATCGGACTGAGGTAGTCGATTTTTGATAGTTGGCTGATATATTATTAGATAAGTCGAAAACATAGATTTTGAATAAGACAGGACCTAAAATGCTTCCCTTTGGTACTCCAAATGGCGTTTTGACTGTTGTTGATTTTTAGTCGTCGATGTGCACAAATTGTTTTGTTTCTTAGATAGGTATAAAGAAATTTTATACTGTGTGAAAAGTTTAAAAAGCGTAATTTTTTTAACAGAGTTTATTAATGTACAATGTCAAAAGCTTTTGAGTAATCTGCAAACACAGAAATTGTTATTTCGCCATTATGCATTTCTTATGTAATATCGTCATGAAGTTTTAAAAGAAGTGTTACTGGAGAATGTCCATTTCTAAAACCGGAATGATTGGTGCTGTAGATATGGTGTTCTTCGATATGATTACATAACTGTGTAGGAATAACTTTTTCAAATACTTTTGATAGCACAGGTAGTACCGATATTGCTCAAAAGTCGATTGGCTGAATTAGTTTTTGTTATTTAGGTAAAGGTGAGATGCGACTAGTTTTCCAAATACCAGAAAACAAATCTTTGGAGATACAGTTATTTAAGATATGGGTAATTGGTGATATTATAAATTCTGAAACGGGTTTAATTAAGTTAACAGGGATTTCGTAACCTATAGAGCAGTCATTCCGTAGTAACTTGAAGGCATTTTTGTTTCTGACATGGATATTTAATATAATGTAAAGGATTGTTGTTCGCTATCGTTTGGTAGATTTTTTAGCAATTCCTCTATTTTATTCGTTGTTCTCAAGAAGAGATATTTTTGATGCGATAGTACTGAAATGGTTGTGTAATTTTTTATTTTCGATGTTTATTCGTTTAAGATTTGGAGATAGTATTTTTTGAATGACACCGCGTATTTTTTTGGGACATTTTGATGATAATGCTGTTTTGTAAAATAACGTTTTTGTTTGTTTAACACTCCTAATTTTATTTCTAACTGATCTAAACGCTTTCCAGTTATCACTTGTTTGGGTTTGGTGTGCTGCGTGTCTAAGTTGGTTTCTTTTCCATTGTAATTCTGTAATATTTATGTCTCATCATGGTGCAGTTGTTTGAGTAAATTTAATTTGTTTTAGTGGGGCGTGTTTGTCAACACAGGTAATAATAAGATCGCTTAGTGCAGAAATGTGATTTTCAGGATCATCAAATCTATAAACTATGCTAAAAGGATGATCAGAAAAGTCTTTTGTATATTCATTTATACTGAAGTCTTTCAGCGAACGAATATATTTGTAGAGAGGCTCGTATAGTTGTTTATTCACATTTATAATTAAATACGGATCGTCGTGATCAGTGATTTCGTCACATAGGATGACAGTGCTATGTATACTTTATTAGAGATATTTGAGACAATGTGGTCAATAATAGATTTACTATTTCGTGTTGGTTGTGAGACGTGTTGGTTATTTCCGAATGCTTGAAGAATTTCTTGGTATTGACAGGTCGATGCAGATGTGTGATCTAACCGGGTAATGTTGAAGTCGCCATTTACCACTATTGAACCGTTCCATTTCGTATGAATTTTAGTGATTAAACTTTCAAACTTTACTAGCTAGATCTTTTTATTGGTTTTTACAGAGCTTGGCTGGTAGAAAACTCCAACAAGGAATGAACTTTTTTTGTTTTTACCATTAATCTCGATCCATTGATGTGCTATTTCGATATCAATAGTTGTTAAATCATTTCTTTCTTTAAACTTGATCATTTCACATACATGCATTCTGACTCCTCTGCCTCTTATTTTCATTGTGATTTTGGTTTATGAATTCATAACCTGGTATCTTACATATTTTAATTGATGTTGACTGTTGGCTAACCAAGTTTCGGATTAAAGTCAATATGTCAAATTTATACGTTGATAGCATTACTGAATCTGCAAAAGAAGAACATATTGACTGAGTATTTAAATGAGTAATGCTTGCTCATTTTCTGGAAGCATTTAGTGAGTCTAAATGATAATTAAGTTGGGTGGAGTCTATAGCATCAATTGGTATATCAAGATCTCTTACTGAATCAAAGGGTAGTTCATAAAATATACAATCGTGACATATCCAAGAGACAGGAACTTTCCCTGATATAAAATTAAAATTTTGATTCTTTACGCATTAAACATTTTATACACTCCATTCGTTTGGAGTTAAATCATACTGTTGAATGGCATGTTGGACATTTTGGTTTGGCGTTTGTGTTGTTTCTTAGAGTTCTAGTTGTAGGTCCTGGATTTTGTCCAATGCCACCTGAGAGAATGTTTAGTAGTTGTAGTGTTGTAATGATACTCTGCTACTTGATCGCTTTATTATACGTTTTTCATGTTTCGTAGTCAAACTGGATTTTATATAAACAAATGAATCATGTTTTGTCTTCATGAATAGTTCTTCTGTTTATTGTGATGAATAACATTAACAGTAAAAACATTATTGAATAATTCATTTTGAATCAGCTCTAAATTAGTACTTTAAATAACTTATTTTTGCAGAATAATATAATTTTGTAAGATTTAGAGTTAAAGTTAAAAAAGGGCAAATTTATTGCAGCATATTGTTTTCTTGACTTAGTTAACCTAGTAAAGAGCCTAAAAAATGCGGTCCAGATGGTGGTGGCAAAGCAGTCAAACGTTAGGAAATGTTTGGAACTTAAAAAAACCAGGTTTTTATTGTAATTTATCGTAATCCTTTGAAAGAAAGCAAAAATTCACAAAAAAGTTGTTAGGATTTGACGTCCGCCATATTGAAGCTCCTGTAAGTTGTTTTGGAAGTTAGTATAGGCCCTATTTATATCCTGAAAATGATGTACCTTTTTGGAAACTTAATATGAATTTAAAAGTTGTTTGTTATAATTTAATTATGCTGGTACCTTAATTTTGATACATGTTTAGGTCGAGACATGCATGTGCAAAATTATACGCTCAACTTTATACCTGGGATATCTTGTAGGGTTTCAAGCCAAGATATTTGAATATACTGTTATAAATATTATCTCTTGACAGGCATTTTATTTTGAATCTGTTTCCTCGATGATGTTAGAAAGTGTTCTTTTTCTGATAATTTTAATTTTCTATTTTCGCTGTGCTGAAATTATTTCAACAGGTAATTATCAGATATTTAGTTTGATGGAGATAATTCCAACCAAAAAGTCAAATGTTACATATTTTCACTGGAAAATTTCCATTAAATTTCCTTAATTTGGTTTGAAAGAACCAAAATTTATTTTAATTTTTTGAAGAAATAAAGAAATAATATTCAGATTCTATAAAAATTTTATGTTAATGTGTTTTTTTCACTTTTTGGTGTTTTTTAGGAGGCAGAAAATCTTTTTATTATGCTGAAAGTGCAATAATAATCTATTTTGTTTCCAGTAATTTAATGATCATTAATTCATGTTGTTGCTGAAATAATAGCTCTATATTACCATATATTGTGGATTTTTAAAAGTTAGATTACTTTAGAACTGACATCTCAAATTTCGGAAATTTAGCATTTTCTCTCAACGTTCTAAAAGTTAGGCATTGGTACAACCTGTTAAAATTATGTTTTTTTTATAGTTTGCTGTTTATGCAGGAGTTTTTTATTATCTTCTACCATCCGGAAGCAAAACCAAATGGCTGGTTGCTGCTGGCCTTTCTCAACTCAGTGAATTTTCATTTGTTTTGGGTAGTCGAGCAAGAAGATTAGGTCTTATTGGAAGAGAGGTTTGCTTTTATTTGATTGTTTTATTATTAATGTTTGCTTAAAGTTTTAACCTTTTTTGATGCTTGGTGTTACTTTTTTGATGCTTGGTGTTACTTTTTTGATGCTTGGTGTTACTTTTTTGATGCTTGGTATTACTTTTTTGATGCTTGGTATTACTTTTTTGATGCTTGATATTACTTTTTTGATGCTTGGTATTACTTTTTTGATGCTTGGTGTTACTTTTTTGATGCTTGGTGTTACTTTTTTGATG
>JAUZNK010070412.1:0-14082 GCA_035046665.1 Euphysa ruthae
TATATACTGATGTTGTGTAATCATGAAATTTAAAAAGTATTCAAGTAATCTCAGCTTAATTGGGCAAAATAAATATTATGCAGTTTTCTGTATAGGTATTGGATAAAGTAATTTATTTTTGGTTGGGTTGAATTAAACTTCCTCGTGGCAACACTGCAACACTTACTTTATTCCGTGCAATACATAAAATTAAATCTCATCCAGCATTGGAAAAAAATTAGAACGATTGAGGTTCATATGCAGTTGACAGTTTTTGCTACATTTGCAGTGTAAAGTTCGTAAACTTATTTTACCCACGTGCTTCAATCTTTGAAAAATGAGCAAATGGAACTTTAATAAAAGCTTCTCACCAAAAAGGTATCTACCCACTTAGTTGTATTGACAGTTTTGGACGTTCTGAGAGGGTGCAACTGTCTCCAAAATAATTTTGAAACTTCCAAGAAGAGTAATATTTGAAGATGATCGAAAAAACTCATAATACAAGACATGCATGAGGGAATCACAGATAGCCCAAAAGCAAAGCCATTATCAGGTCAACGTGGCCGGGAATCAACTCTTATTGGCAATGAATCATCGAAGATGTGAAAGAATAAGTTAAAAATTGCAGAAATTTTCAGCAACACGGGAAAATATCTAAGAAAATTAGCCCAGAACTACAAAGTAAACTTATTCCAAATGAGGTAATGAAGCAAATTCGGGTAGATCTTTTTACTTTACCAGAGGTTGATGGGTATCAACATTTAATTGTATGTATTGATTATTTTTCAAAGTGGTCTGAATTAAAAGTATTAAAAAATAAAAGTGCCCCAGCTATTGCAACCTTTCTGTATGAGATAATTTGAAGACAATGATGTATAGATACACAAGCAAATGATCAGGGCAAAGAATTTGTTAATCAGATATCCGAAACCTTTCATAAAATGACAGGAACTGAACATAGGATGACCTCAACATATCACCCTCAGTCGAATGGTTTATGTGAACGTGACCGCACAAAACTGAACTATCAAAGATTCCCTTATAAAAGTACTGATAGAAAATGAAGACCTTTGGTCAGCAGTCATTGATAGGGTTGTATTTGCGCTTAGAGTTAGAGTTCAAATTTCTACAAAGTACTCACCATTCTCTTTACTTTGCCATAGACACCTAGTCCTACCTAGCGATTTTAAATATAACCTTAAAATAATAAACGAATAAATTAAGAATCTTTATGAATATGATATTTTTAATGCGTTGCTTAATTCAGCGCTATCAATGAGAGAATTAGCTCACGTTCAGGCAAACAGCTACATTAAGAAAACCCAAACAAAGTAGCAAAGAGACTATAATAACCGCCATAGTATGCTCTCGTAAACTCTTGAAATCGGCTTTAAAGTGCTTTGAAAAACCAAAATTGGCTGAAATTTTAAGTACGAATGGATTGGGCCATACATACTCAAATCCAAATTCAAAATTAGCGGTCAAAGGGTTCCAAAATGTTTGGGCCAAGTGGAGCTGTCGAATCTGTTAATCTTAAGAGTACTTATTTTCCAAAGGATTGCTTATTCATCGGGTAATATCTACTCCCCAGAGTACTTATATCCTGGGAAGTAATGGCTGGGGAGTATTTATTTCCAAGTAAATAAGCACTGGTGAGGACTTTCGAGGGGGTGCACAAATTTAAGGTGACACGATCATTAAAAAATTAGGAAATTTCGTGTTTAATAAAAAAATTCTTGTGTAGCTCCTCTGTTTTAAGAAGTAATTAATTTAAATTATAGCCCCAAACGAATGAACTTAAGCCAAGAATTTATTCACACAAGATGCTTGATATAATAGGAGCGGAAAAGTGTGATGATCTAAAGTAGAACAAATAGATAAAGCTATATCCAATCAAACCAATGAAAAGCCATAAAGCAATAAAATTTAAATATTAAAGATAGATATTTACATTTGAATTTACTACCACACATGGCTTGCATGCAAAAAAATATACTATGTGAAGGTATCGTTGACAAATTTTTTGACAAATTTCTTTTTGGAAAAACCGTAGGAAATGTGCGAAACCGTAGAAAGGTAGATCGCCAGCATAATGAAAAAAAAAAAACTCATTGCACAGCCCTCGTATAAGTGTCACACGATATTTCATTAAAATCTGGTAGACATAGAAATAAATTTCGCCTCTGAATAAAACCAATGTATAGTAACTCGTCGACTATAGAACTGATGTATAATTGTCATAGATGTATGCTTGTCATAGATAATGTATAACTGTCATTGTAATCGCATAAAGAAAATCTTGGAGAAGAGAAATAATTGCTGTTTACTGACAAAGAAAGCTTACGTTACTCCATAAAGATAAAAGGTTTGTATAGTGACATGAAGAATAACAAAGAATTTCATGATGTCAGCGAGTATGCACCAGGGTTGGCATATTTTTCCTTGGAAAAAAAAAAGTATTCAGTGACTAAATTTAACAATGAATTGTCATGAAAATACACATGGAAGAATTTTTCGGATTTAATACTTTAAAAGTTCTATTTCATATTTACATGAGATCTCAAGTTAAGAGCATACCATCATGGAATACTGCTTTTATGTTGATATTTGAGAGAAATAGGTTCGACTCATTAGCAATTCATAATAAGATTTAATATTTTTTGAAACGGTTATTCAATTATTGATACAGATTTAAATAAAAAATGTATTTGTTTTAATAAGAACACTTGTGGAGCCTATAAAGTTACATCATTTTGGTTGATAATGAATATATAGAAAAGAATAGTAAACTTTTAAGTATCTTATCAGTTTCTTGACTTATTTTTTGAAAGGGGTATGATAATTAAATGCGCTAAATACTTTTGGATTTTTTTGTTTAGTTTGATTGACGGTAAGATTTACGTGCAGATATTATTCGTCATTTATTATGACGTAAGAGAATAAAATTTATTTTGTTCTTGTATTTCCCTTAGGTGAATTACGTTTTTAACCTTCTATTTATTTATTTATTTTTTTTTTTGCAATGCAAAGAAAATAAATTTTGTTATCATTATTTGATAAAAATGATGTGAGTTGTGAGATTTTTTCGCGACAAAAACGTTTTTTCCGTAAAGTACTGACAATCACAAGCGAACTAAATGTTTCTTGTGTGACAAAAAAAAGTTGCAAGCAGCCAAAATTGCTTTTGCGAGAAAAAAAAAAATACATACAACGAGCTTAAATTTTTCCTTGTGAAGGCTGCATGTGGTCTCATCAATGTTTCAAGAAATGTGAATGATGTTTCCAAGACAACTAAATTTTATCGCGAGTGAAAATTGCAATAAGCCTAAATTTTTCTTGCATGAGAAAGAAATTAAAAGCATGAAGTTTGCAAGTGGCCTATTTTTCTCCAATGATGATGATGTGCATGACATTTCAAGAGGTCTAAATCTGTTTCAAGATGTTATGTGTCTTGAGACATGACGTCATCCGAAAAATATTTGATAATTTCTTTCTAAACTCTCTTTGTTTATTTTAACCTGAAATAAAGAACTTGTGCAAGATGATTGAAAAAGCTTATTTTCTTTATAAGAAAATGACCAAAAAGCTCGCAGATTTTCCTATTATTCAATTTGGTAGAACAATTTCCTCTATTGGACATAGTCATCATTCATCTCACGAATGAGTTGCCAACACGGTGATCCTGTCCTCTAGGATTAATCTCTAGAACTACTCCCCGCAATATAAATTATAGACTTCTTACCTAGTAAATGTATACGTTGCTATTTTAACCATTTGCATCTGTATCTTACTGCCACAACCCTGTCAGTCGATTTAGATTAATAATTCCCTGTTTAAAATTTCACAGTTTATACTTAAAATGTTGGCAAATAATTTAATCTAATAATACCTGTTCCATCTTCCATTCGTACAACTTGAAGATATGCTGGGTTTCTTTTTCTCCAGATGCAAAAGGAAATAACCAAAACAAAAACAACGAAAATGATAATGCCGCCAGCAACTCCAAACGCCACAGTTGGTGAGATACCGCCTGGAACTCTTACTTCTCCTATAAACACGGGTCCGTAAAATATTTTGCCACCAACGACAGTTTCTGTTCCAATCTATGCACAATAAACATAGTTTAGTCACCTTACCTCCATAGCTCATATTTATTCCCAGGGTAAGAGGTCAAAATCATACAATTTTTTTATGAAAAAGTAACATATTGCATGGCACAGCTTAAAACCTTTTATCTTCGGTATAGAAAATGACTTAAAACCCTGCGTAATCAAAAATACAATTAATATTGTATTTTTATTTATATTATATATCATATTGATTAATTTTTTATTTTTGAAATAAATTCCATATTGAGGTATTTAAGATTTGTATGCGATTTTCATTAAAATAACATAGTATAACATTAATAAAAACACCAGTGGTAGCGCCAGCAACAACAACAGCAACACCAAAAACAACAGTATAGGCTACGGCGACGAAAACAGTGATAATAAAGATATAAATAATGATAACTAAAAAAATAATATTAATAATAATTTTAGATATTCTAACCGAAAATTTAAGATAAAAAAAAAAAAAAGAAAAAAAAGAAAGCTATTTACTTTTATTTCATATGTTTTATCAAATGCCTCTTTCTTTATTACAAAATAAGGAACTTTTATTCTTTTTGTTGTGCCACCATAATCAAAAACGTACGTTAAATCTGCAGAACCTCTTGCAAAGGGAGGCTTCCAAGTAAACATATTGTCTCCGTTAGAATCCGATGCATTATTAACATCCCGTATCATACCAGGAGCTGAAAAAAATAAAATAAAAAGTATATATAAATCAAAATAATACAAAACACAAAGTGAATTTTAAGAGATGATTTAAGAAGTTCTGTCGAAGAAATAAAATTTTGGCGAATATCAAAATATCTCTTCATCTCGATCTCACCACACCGCTGAAATTTTTGTTTTGAGGTTAAATCATATAAAAAAAAAGTATGGACGTTAATGTTGCAACATATAACGTATTTACAGTTGAAAGAGTAGGAAATATAAAGAATATTTTATCTAACCTCCTGGATTTGTAATAAAATCAAAAAGTTGTTTATTGATTTGACCAGTTAAATTGGTTGCTTCATTTTGGTTGTATATTTGTAGCTTATAATATGCATATGCACCCAATCCTTTCACAATAACTACAGTTTCGTTTGTTTCTACTGGAAATTCAGTTCGATCTTCAGGACAATCTGGACACTCGATTGTATAACCACCAAGAGGTAATGAGCCAGGGTTTGGTTCTTTCCAACTTATTGTTGCTTGGTTGGGAGTAATAGCAGTCACCCTTACATCAATAGGTTTATAAGGGGATTCTAAAGTAAAATCGTTGTTGATAGAGATTGGAAACAACGTTCAAGTCAAAGTTAAAATTTTATTCTTTTTTGAGACATTTTTTTGCCAGAAAACAATCATTCTAATACGCATATATATAACGTAGAAAATTGAAAAGTAATTAAATAAAAACTTAAAATTTGGTGTATACAAATATCTTACAACATTCTTTGTCAAAAAATAGAAAAAAAAAAAAAAATGCTATATTATGAAAAACTATGCCCTAATACTATTCACAGTCATTAATTTTAAAGAAAGTTCAACTGGAAACTGGAATATATTATGCCTTGCCTTTGTTCGTTTTTTCGTGTTTGATGTTTTGAAATACCTCAGTGGCGCTAACATTAGAAAAAGAAAAATTTCAAAATGTTACCATGTGGTGGGAGTTAAGTCGATGTATTGTTAATGGAAATATTTTCTATCATTGATTATTATAGTGAAATTCTGTTTGTACAAATATCCAAAGTTTCCACGGCTTCGTTAAAAAAAAAGTACGTTAAATTCTTAGTGAATGCTTCTTCCTTAGAGGGGATTTTACTACCATCATTAAGTAAAATTTCCCTATAGCATTAAACAGATTTTTTTTTTTTTTTGAACAAATTTTGATCATCCTTATATTTGATCCAATAATAGTTTATCTAGCTATAATTCCTAGCAATTCAAACTCTAATAATCAGGAAGCTTCATTCCACACAAACTATTGACAATTTTCTTTTTATAGATTTTATTCTTGAAGCTTTTGTTTAAATTTTTAATTTCTATTAATAATTTGTCTTTTCTTATTTTTTTCTTTTTTTTTTTTGAACACGTGAATGTGGGTTTGGTTATTACACCAGTAACACTTACCGTGACAATCAGCTTCATTAGAAGATATACGATCGATCGCACGAAAAAAATTATCTTTACATTTACATATCTTTCTTGGTACTGCTCCTATCTTTACATTTTTTCCACATTTCAGACAAGCGTCGTTACCCACTAATGGTTTATACTCACCAAATTCACATGCTGAAAAAAGGAAGCCGTTAGAATTAAATATGTTTCATGATTCATATTTTCGCATTATTTATTTTAACTTAAGCGTATTTCAAATTTTTTTTTTTAAAACAAACAATTTTGATAACAGAAAAAACAATCAATCAATCAATATAAAAATGAAGATTGACTTTGATGAAAGACATGCATTTAAATTTTCAGAATAGTGTTTAGACCTGCGATATTTTCGTACACATAGGTTAAGTTCATTGCAATTTCTATTTTTTTCAAAAGAAAAAATTAATTTTTAAAAATTCTCAAATTAGCATATTGAAGGAAGATTACAAAAGATAGTTGAACAACAAAGGGTGATGGCTAGCTACGCAATATTTATATCTCATTTGACTTACCACGACAGCTTGTTTCGTTTTTAGTAAAACCAGGTTTGCATATACATTGTCCATGTATTACATAATTGCCATCATATTTACAGACCATATAAGGAGGTGACGATCCGTCTAATTCCGCATTTTTGGTACATTTTCCGTCAATTTTGATTTGTTTTTCATATATATCAGGAGCTGGTTCAGATTTAAAGTCAACCAATTCACCGCTGACAGTAGGACAATTCTCATATGCAACGGTTACTTTTCTAATTATACCTTGATAGTTACTAGTTCGGAAGCGTAACTTGATTCCTGTATGATTGGCTAACCCATCTACTGCAAACTGGTTTAAATTTTGAAACTTACTGTCCGTGTAATTTCTTGGTATTGGAACATGTGGTAAATACGATAAAAAATTATAAGCTTTATTTGGACTATTTTCGTCTCCGATATAAATTTCTAATGTAAAATTGTCTACGCACGTCTGATTGGGTTTTAGATCAAGTTTGGAACACAAAGCTGTAGTAAGTGCTATGTTTATATAAATTCGATGAGCTTTTTTATCAGTAGACCAGTATTGGGTGTCTAATGTACAATTTTCCTTAAACCCCACCCTATCCGTTAACGCTGTGTTCCAAACTGATTGCTGTATCTGCCAGGAACGGCCACAGACGCTAGTATCGTCACTCCGAATCCAAGTAGATACTGGTTGATTCAAAAGCTCGACTTTATAGGAATGTATTATGTTTACATTGATTAGAAAATAGAGGCATAGCCAAGCCGTGTAGTAGGTAATCTAAATAAATCATTCAAAAAATAAATAGCCGGTTTTTAATGACGCATGTATCGTTGTTTTCTTTTTTTGATTATATACTAAACCGTCAATTTGGGTTCAAGCCAAGACTAACGCATTTGCATCTAATCTTGTGAATTGAATTTTCCCCATGTTTCAAAACTTTTTCTAAATTGTTTGACCTAATTAAAAATTAGAGCTTTCAAAAATCAACTTTGCTTACAAATATATTTTGTCACGAACTTTGAATTTTCAAGAATTTTTTATTTAATCATGCATCTAGAGAACATAAAAAAGATTTTTCGTTTAATCATGCTTCTAGAAAATATAAAAAGACATTTTTTCTTATAAAGCGCATTTAACCTATAATTTTCACCTCCAGCTAGCAGGTTCGCGTTGCTTAGATCTGGTCCCTGGTATGATTTCGTACTTGGAAAAATTTAAATTGCGCAAACCTGCCAATCCATCATTTTTTGTTTAATTATAACGCATTAATTACTCAGTAAGTTTCCCAAACTACAGGGTTGGCACGATAGAGTACTTGAACAATTTTCAAGTACGGTATTGTTCCAGGTTGGCACGATTTCGTACTTGAACTTTTTGCAAGTGTGTTATCCTGCCAAGTTACATAGTATATCTGAGTAATTTTCAAGTGTGCAAACGTGCCAGACAGGCACGTATTTGAAAATTTGTAAGTAATAGTCTGGAATCGTGTCAATTACACTATCGTGCCACTTGGCGCAAAAGTGTACTTGAAAACTATTCAAGTGGACTATCGCGCCAACTTGGCAAGATAGCGCACTTGTAAATTTTTCATGTACGCAATTTTCGTACCAGGGGCAAGATCTAAGCAACATGATCTCAGCTAGCAGGTTTTACAACTCTGAAAGTTAATAGAAGATTTATAGCAACTGCTTACCATGTCTTTTTATAGAATTATATTTACAAATAAATATTTTTACATTATCCAAATTAAATTAGAAAAAAAAAACATTGCCACTATTTTTATTTTACATATTTCTATTCGTTAAACACATACTCATATTAGATAGGTGTACATGCAATTTACTATTTTTCCTTGTTAAATAGTTTATTCCAATGTTAATTCTTTTGTTTATTTACGAAATAACAACGTAACTACAAGCAAGACCACTTGTTTGCGGCGGTATACTTTAGACGTTAATAATTTTGAATTTGTATCAAAATAACAGGTAAACAAAAATACGATAATGGTATCTTAAGACTTGTGAATATCCCGTTGTTCATCTAAGTCAATATTATTCTTTGAAAAACATTACGGTAGTTACAGGTCCTCTCGTTCTGCCATTGTATCGATTTAAATTTTCTTAAGTGAGGAGTATATTCTTTGGCATCTATAAAATCAGTAAAAATTTAAAATTAATTTGACGAATATATTTTACTTTGGTGATGAAACTACTATTTTTGAAAATTGGAAAGGTTACTGCGATTCGAAATTTTTTCTTATCAAATTAAGTTAGTGTATACTATAAATCCTATTAAGCGCCGTGATACTTATTTTAAGCTCAAAATTTTTGATGTAGCGGTTATTCAAAAAAAAATTTTTTCGACATATATTCTGGTACTCTACATCAGGAATTGGATAAAAAACAAGAAGAACATTCATTTTGAAACAAATCTATTTACGTTTGACAAGAAAAGAAGGCCATATATTAAACATTTTTTTCTCTCAAGATCCCTCTAAGCTTACAATTTACGGCATATTCGTATAATTTAGCTTCTTTTTTTATAACTATCATGTTCTATATATAGGGCATATTAAACATCGATTAAGGGGGAAAACCGATCGAAAAGTAAATTTTTTGTAAACGAAAAAACACATTTTTTATCACTTTTAGGATAAGCAGAATCGTGTTAAAATAAATTGGAAACCATAAATCCACCAGAAATACCGCAAAACAGCCTTTAAAATTAAGAAGTATACATTAAGTTCCTCCTAGTAAGGCCCTTAGAACAGACTCTCTTGGCTCATATTTGACAATTTATTCAACATGGCTAGATAGAACATTAAGTAAATATCTGTCAAATCGAGTCCAAATGATGTCATTACCGTTTTAAAATGATAACCAAGCTGCTATAATCAGATAGTTCCCAACACTTCTAAAAAACAAGTTAAAGCTAAAATACAAAAACACAAAAAATAGTATGAAAGTTTTGCAATAATAAATTGAAGAGTCATTCTGTAGATGGAAATGTAAGCAGTGGTGTTTGAATAATAGTAATTTATTTATTAAAGAAGATAATTCCTCAACGTGGTTTGTTTCCGTCAAAAAAAAGTGGAGATAATCGATTCCCACCACCATCAAGACGAAATGACACCATATAGACTTATAGATATGGAACTGTTAAATCCTGTGTTTGAGGGACATTTTTATCTTAACAGCTGCAAACAAAATATGATGTTTTAATGAAAACGTTAAAAATAAAAACTGGTTGGTATCCATGTTAGATTTGTATTGCCTTGAAGAATTTTTTTCCTCAAGAAAATATGGAGGATAAGGTTTTGATATAGACCGAAGAATCATATACTCTATGAGGTCTCTTTGTCAAGGGTACACCAGTGTTGAAAAATTCACATCCCTAATGAATATGCCAAAACTATTTGCATGTAACGCATTTAACGCGATAGCTGATAAGGTAGTTGATGCCGCTAAAGATGCTGCTATGCTTCAGATATGATGAAACTTTCCACATGATTGTAAGTAGTATTGCTGGATGTTTGGGCGTGCCATCTACTTACTTGGGTGCGACATAAACTAAAAATAAATTTTATACTGGGATATTAGACATTAGCTACCAATAGTTTGTCTTTTTGGAATTAACGTTTCTGTTATGCTGAAATCTGTTGTTAATTTCTTGAAATGAATACTCTGATACGTTTCTTAAGCTCCGGTGTTTAAATAAATTTTTTAATCCAGCATTCTAGGATTAGCTATTTCTTGCTCAAATTTTTCATTATGAGCATTTTTCTTGAGACAGCCTATGGATTGAAAATGAAATTTTAATGATTTCCTGGATGTTAAAAAACAAACTGGGATTGAGGTAAAAACTCAATAAATGCCCATAGTTCTGATTGTCTGGCCGAGCGGTTAAGACTGGTTTCTGGCACTGAGGTGCGAGTTCGATCCCCTTTAGAGACTGATGATTTTCTTTACCGTAAGCTCAAATAGGAGCTCTAATTACACCAGGACACAACCCGTGGACTCTTCTGGAAATATAACTTGCTGTTTGTTGGCCCCCATGTTAAATATAAATTCTTACCAGAATTCGGAAAATAATCAAAAATCAACAATAAGCTTTAACAAATATAGTGGCTTTTAAGTGAGAGCCTGGGGAACATCAGAAACTATCGATAAAAGAATTATGACCCAAAAATATTTCTAAAAGAGTGTTTTGATTTTTAGCGTTGGTGTGGAAAAGGATTAGTTAAAACTCTATATTCTTTTAGCACACGTTTTATTTTTCATAATCAATACCATATTGAAATTGAAATTCAACAACCTAATTTTTAAATAAGAAAGGAGATATTTGATAGCGAATATCAGGATTTTATCCAAAAGCCAGGGAAATACATCTTGTTATTACCAAAACTCAATTCTTTGCTAGTTTTCTAAACACATATTTAATAGTTTTTTCTAGATATTATTGAAATATCTCAATTTAAGACATCTGTTGATAGACGTTATACGGAGTTTGATGCATTGCCCTATTTTAGTATAGCTAGTATCAATTTAAAAACTGGTTTATTATTAAAGAAATTTTGGGTTGTGAGGATTGAGCCCGTACTGATATGATAAGTTTATTTTCCAAATTGTCTTGCTTGAACAAGACAAGTGTATTGAGTGAAACATACTAAAATTTATAAACCTTTTTAATTAGAAGTTTAAGATTCCTATAGCTCTACATCTTTTAATACTAAGAGTTTTCTAAAATTAATTTTTGGCTTATTTAGTATTATCATTTAATATGGTACTTAGGTAAGAAGCCTAAAATCTGCTATGTTTGCGCTATGCACTTCATATTTCAACACAACGAAGATATAAATATACATTAAAAAAAAAAAAGATAACCTTGAACTTTCCCGATTCTTCTATTGCATGTATTTCATTTAGATGAAAAACTCCTAAAAATTAAAATATAAAGCTTTATGCAAGCAAAAGATATTCAAAATTTATAGGAAAACCCATTTGAAGTTTACGGAAAGTAAAAAAAAAAAATTTAAGCTCAAAAAAGGGTTAAAAATGAGATATATAGTATAAAATTATACCATGTGGGCCATAATCGCGAACGACACAGAATAAATATCTGGATTCTTTTTCAAATTTTTCAAAACATGTAAAATTGCAACTAATCCATCAATAAAATTTATCACAGCTGATGCAATAAATATCTCAGCTGTGTTTTCACATACAAAAACATCGTTCGGGTATCGCTTTCAAATCATACTATTCAACGACTCGTTGTTATTTTTTGTATTTCTATGTAAAATTTTTCAATCGTCATTACTTAAATCTATTTGATGTACGTGTTCCAACATCGGAAGCATCAGAGCATTGAAATAGCACCACTCGACTAGCTTTCTTGAATTGATGCACTGAAGTCTCAGAGGACTGACGAATAGCAATTCCAAAGTAATTTTTCAATTTGTTTATTTCTTCCTCCGTAAAACATTCCTTACCACCTAATGGTTTTCCATCCGAAAGCCGTGTTTTATGTGGTAATTTAAATCGACTCAATCTACTTTCAACTCGCTTTTGGATGTGACTAACACATTCAAAGTTTTTAACTATAAAATCGTTATATGGCTCTTTGTTGACAACGACACTGCAAGATTTTAAGTTACCGTCATCAATAAAGTTCTTATATCTATGTTTGCGATCAGTCTTAATTGCTAGGAAACAATCGTAAAGTGCTGTATCTTCCTTGGAATCAGCTGATCCAGTATGATTTATATTGCATTTACGTGATAATTAATGTTCTTTATATGCATCAGTATCCTCCTTCAAAGCACATGACTGATACAATTTGCAAACTTTAGAGCATACTATAAAATCTAAATTTTCCACGTGTCACTTGCAATAACAGTTATAGCACCGCATAACCTTTTCTTTGCGAATATCCGTCTCAAGACACAGTGATGTCTTAAATTACCATTTTTATTTTGCTGAGATGAAAATTCCGTTTCCCTCACTTCATTTGGTCCATTTTTCATTGAATTATTTGCAACGTCGTTGTATGAATAATAAACTTTATTTTGAATTTCGTTGAATATTATTACGTAGTTATTGGTAGTGGTATATTCAAATAGCCACAGTGTTTCTCCAAACCAGAATGATGACCCTTGCCAATTTCCCTAATTGCAAGAACCGAACGTGAATTAATTTCAAATAAATCCCTACCACGGCGCAGTTATTATCCCGTTGATGTGTTTTGCTGATGTTGAACGTTTTAATTTTTGATGACATTAAATTTCACTTTAATATTTTTAGACAGACTGTTAGGACAAGTTGCAAATAAATTAAATTTTTGTACAAAAAATATCTGTATCAAAAAGAGAAAAAAAGAGTAAATGAGAAGGTGAATTAATATTTACATCGGCATTATTTACGACAGGGTCTGATAACATGGACATGGATTGTGTCGTCATCCATAGAGGAGAAGAAATCCCTTGTTGTATGGTGGTGGTGTCATGATTGTTAATATTTGTTAACGAGTGCTGCTGAGTGCTTTTCAATTTCCTCACTGAAGCATATTGAAATGTTTCAGGATGTGGTAATTGATGACATTTTTTCAATTTAAACCAGTAGTGACTTACGAATGACTGCGCTCTGCCCAAATCTTAGAACGGCCATTCCGTTTTTGCGCAGTAGATCTAAATTTTGTTCTTGGATTTTATCAATATCATTCATTTCAGTTAAAACTAAAAAAAAATAAATAAATGTTTAGGATATAACCTACTACAAAGATTAGAATTCGTAATAAAGTATGATCGTCAAAGTTTTATTTCTGTTTGTCTAGCGTTATTAGCTAACCAGGGAAGGTAATTACACGATCGTTTTCTCCGTATACAAAAAGCACACAAAAATGTTTCGATTTTATTTTATTTTATTTTATTTTATTTACCTTAAGCAAACTTATGTGTTAAGTTTATAAAACTATTTATAGTCTTACTCCAAAATATCCAAATCAGAATGAAAAAATATTCAAATCAAATGGATAAAGGGATAAAGTTGAGTGGCTCTTCCCTTAGTTAAAGTATTACCTATTCTATTTAGAGCTTAAGGAACTTGTCATATGGTTTCCTATTTTTCTGCTGAGAGATCCTCTCATGGACTCAGGTAAATGCAAATGACACTCATATAGAGTATCCAGCCTCTGTTATATACTTTAAGGTGGTTAGATGGTAAAAAAACGTTTCCAGCTTTATTGTGAAATTATGAACTGGATATTGTAAAGATATAAAGCAAAAAAAGGTTACAAAAAGAAAAAAATACTTTTTTTTTTGAAATCTCAATTATTTCATGCTGAATCA
>JAUZNK010070423.1:0-14082 GCA_035046665.1 Euphysa ruthae
TATTTATATATATATATATATAGTATTTAAATAATTAATAAAATGAACATAGCATTGGTCGAGACAAAAAATTTAGTTATGTCTAAAATTGCTTATTCATTAAAGTTAATTTTTGTATTTCGTTTATTTTTAGCACGCAACATAAAATTGTACAACAAACAAACGACAATATCTAATGATAACGGAGATGTCTTATAAGGAAATATTATGGCATCAAACAGAGTACAAACTAAAATTTGTTGTTGATAACCCAAATTTCAACCTTCCACAAGTTGTGAGAGTTGTGCAGGGACATATGGTTGATGAAGACGATGCTTTAGCAAGTGGACAAATACTCACATTACATGGCAAGAAAAAAATTGATAAGTTAATTGGATCAGATGACCACGGTAAAGAACTTAATATTCCGTTAAACTGTCCATATAAAATAAAAGTAGTTCAATCAGATTCACACCAACCTCGTGTATTTTCTAGCATTAGTGAAATAGTTTTATGTGAGACATCTCCGAAATTTTTGAAAACTGGGAACGAAGTGTTGACGTGCGAAGGAAATACATTTTTGGAAAATACTACTATTGAGATAATAGAGCACTTGTTAGCAAAAACTGGTGAGATACTGGGAATCACGTGTAGAATTGTTAATCAAGACAAGCCTGTAGTTGATAATCAAGAGAAAGTCATAACATTACCAATTAATTTTATAGGTCAGTTCACAGAAGTAACTTCTACAGATATTTTAAATAAACGTTACTTATTAGCAGATGCTGTTGAAGAATTTGGACTTCCCGTAAAGATGCAATTCCTGCCTGTTACAGAAAGGAATTGCGGATACGGCCCACATCTTGGAATATTGACTTTAAAAGGAAAAGTAAGCAACGATTCAATTCTTGCAACCGCTTTTGTTGATGGTATAAGGTATGCAATGACTTTTTCTATAGATTTACCCGTTACCATTCAAATAGCTATGTCAGAATTAGAACTACAAGACTACGGTCACAGAAGCAATATTGACTTGGCAAAATTTGATTACCTTGATTCGGACCCATATTCTTCCGTTGCCATAAAGAATAAAGTATATGATGAATTAAGAACGCCGCGTCCATTGACGCGTCGAAATCACAGTTATAAAAATACGAGCAGCAGTTCTATCAACACTCCTATTTTTGAGCGAAAAACTACTAGGAAAGAGAAGCCCGGGTTACGAAAACGGAGTAAAAGCCAAACAGACTTTGAAAAATTAATTAAATCAAAATTTGGATTAAAAAGTTTAAAACGTTCGGTATCAAAGCTGAAAGATCGTGGATCAAAGGAACGCGTATCAAGTCACTCGAGTAGTATTGAATTCGACACCCATTCTACTTGCACGTACGGTACGAGTGAGGATGGTAATTCAAGCACTGGAGCTTGTTCAATAGATGTTACATCAAATGATAGCACATTTAACGGTTCTTTTCAACATATTATTGATTGTATGGATGCATTATCTATGAGTCATAACATAGATTCACTCCATAACTCTGCTCCATCAAATAAACGACATTCTCGAAAAAGCAGTGGGGATTCTGGAATATGTCTGACTAGGAAACAGCAAAGATCACGCTCCATTGCCGATTCTAAAAGCCAAAATAGTAGCGATATGGAAAGTTGTTCAGAGTGTAATCTAAATATGAAACGTTCACCTATATCTATGAGCACTGTTACTAAGGTAAGCTCTTCTAATTACCTGTGGTCAGCTAAGCCAACTAGCGATAGCAACAATAATAAAGACGATAATACTTTAGATTATGATAAACATTTTATTCCAAATGCTACGAGTGAACTTAAATCTGTTATCTCATCAACCCCGATTAACAGTGTCCATAATGATAGCATAGAGATGGTACGCGCTTTGCATGAAGACGGAGTAAACTTGTTGCTGGAAGATATAAATTTATGTGAATTTCAAACTTCATTTCGCAACAATCAAATAAATGGAGAATTGCTTGTATGTCTAGATAAAGATGAGCTTGTTAACGAATTGAAACTGTCTTTGTTTCAAGCAAAAAAGATATTATGCTACGTAAAAGGATGGAGGCCACAGCGGGAAGACTTTCAAACTAAGGAAAATTCAAGAAGGAACAGTCTCAATCCAAGGGACTGGTCAGAGAATGATGTATACACACATTTGAATACGATCAACCTAAATGGTCTAGGAGAATTTTGCAGGTTGAACCAAGTAAACGGCGAACTTTTATTAGAAATTCTTGATAAAGAGACATTATTGTCACTACAAGCTGATCACGGAGTAAAAATGTCAAGTTTAGAATCTAAAAAACTATTAAATTTTGTTGTGCGTGGGTGGAGACCAGATAGTTCTCCTAAAAAAACAGCGGCTGCAGTATAATCAAATGTTATGATGGTATTATAATATATTAAAGCTTTAATGTAATAGACACTATATACACTATATATACACTATATATACACTATATATTCACTATATTTTCTTATGATCGTTTTATCTGCGGAACACAATCGTCAGTCAGTTAGATGAAAAATTCCTATAAAAAATCGTCTATTTAAAAATCTGTATATTAAAAAAAAAGATAATAATAATAATGGTAACAAAAATAAAAAGGATTCAAAAACCTGGCTGCCCTTGGAAAAAAAAAATCTTAAACCATCTTTAGTGATATGCGTATGAATGTTTAAATCAAACATACGATGAATTTAGTAGCAAGTCTATTTTGATTCCACAAACATCGAAAATAAAATTGAGAGAAATTTGGTAGTTGACACCAAACCGCATAATAAATACACACACCATCCTGGCATACAAATATTCAATTTGGTATTTAATTCGGTTTGTTGATTTTTTATCAAACAACACCAGAAAAAAAAACATTTTGACTACAACCTTAAAAAAAGTTTTTTATAAAGTATTTTGCATTATATAAGTATTATAATAATTTTGATTATTTTTTTATGTTTAAGAACAAGCCAATATTATTAAACCACTGCAACTATTTATACACTAAAAGGTGTAAAAGGTGTAAAAGGTGTATATTCTTTAAGAAAACAAAATATTCAAGACATCCATGACATATTTGTTGAAACAAAAAATTTAAAGAATGAAAAGTTTCATACGAATTTTAAGCTTGACTTGAAATCTTTCCTAAAATTAGAATAATTTTTATTTAATTATAAAAAAGATTTGTTATTTTGTATATATTATTAAAAGTATTTAATTAATTCAAACCACGACGAGGGTATAATTATATCATTAATAAATAACCTTAACTATTATTTTAAACGATGTTCACCAAATTTTGGTAGGTTTTTAACCAAAGAAGCATTTTGAATAGCATACTGAATCTTAAAAATGTTTGGTTCAAAATTTTAAAATCTTTCTTTCCTTATAGTTATTTCTTTCCTTGTGAGAAAGCCTCTGTGGTATTCTTTTCAAAACAACCTTTGTTTTTATCAATATTAATGAAATTAACACTCAGGTAACCCTAGTTACAATCTGGCTAACTTCCATACATTTTCAATTTAGTTTGTAAGCATACGGTCATAGTTCCTAAGGACAAAAAAATTAAAGAAAGCGATCAGTAGTCTTCATATACTTTTGTATGTGAAAAAAAAACAAATATAAACATAACGTCGAATTAGAAGAAGTAAGAACTAATAAAACTTAGAATTAGAATTACAAGAAAATAAGTGGCCAACTTTTCATCTCAGCCTAAACGGTAGATCACTGGTAAGGATAACTGTAGCCAAAATGATAAAATGTCTTCATAATTCTTCAATATATATAACCAAAAGTTGAAAGTAATTTTTTAACAGCAATAACCACAAAAAGATTAAATATTTAAAATATTGCTGAACGAAAGCCAATCATTGAATACCTCAAGTTTATAATATATTACATACCATAGCGAGAAATTTCCAATAAATACATTGTTACGTTGAATCGCACTATAACATCGGTTTTTTATTGCCAGTGAAACGTGTAAAATCCAAGTACCCAAATTTCAATCGAAAATGACCCTGTCTTTTTGCAAAGTAGATCAAATTGCAAGGGATTTTTAAATATATTATAGCTCTCAAGAATTGTTGTCCGAAAATCAATAATTTGTGGAAAAAATCGATTTCCGTGCCTAATTCTTTAAAGATAATTGTGGTATTTGAATTTAAAGTTAACATAATAATGGTGGTTTTTTTGGCTCAAATTACATCAACTACAATTATCGACAAAATGTTATGACACTTATACGCAATTAGGACACCTTAATAAATGAAAAAAATGTTGTAGCTTCCCGGTTCATTCTAGCTGTCTGTATTGCCATATTCTAGCCCTTCTACTATTTTTAAAACATTATGATACCAAGGAAAAAATTCTAGAGTTAACGTGCACTCAGCAAATGCAAAAATGGTACCGGCGTTCAAAAAAAAGGATCAATTCCAAATATTCCACTCTGAAACATAAAAGTTAAGTCAGCAAAAATGAAAAAGAAGGCTGGTAAATTAAGAACTTCTCCTGCAGATTCCAGTGACTCTTATTTTAAAAGAGATGTTACAGCAGCCATTAAAGATTAAACCTGTATTATGGATCTTTGTTAATTGAAAATTTAAATCAATTTCATTAAAAAACGTGGTCTAAAATGGAACATAGCAAGTAAAAATACATTACATAGTGGATTTTTAAGTGCTTGCAATAAAAGCCATAATACCTTGATGTAGCCCATGCCGACAAATACTCAAAACAGAAAACAGCTCAGCAGGATAATCTCTCAACATTTATTTCTTCGTGGATCTCTGTTTATTTACAATCTGGATAAGGTATCAGATAAACATGGCTTTTAGCACATTCATGAATTACATTAAATTGTTCAATATTAAGATCACCGCATAAGTATTTGAATGTTAATGGGTTCTGTTTAGTATTTGTTGTAGTTAAATATCTTGTTTTCAAAATTGTCCATTTCTCTTTGTAAAAATATGTTTCTCTTCATTACTTTTATTTTTTCATTCTTCTCTTTAGCTAGATTATCTCCAGTTAATTAAGGGATATTTCTAATTTAGTTATTTCATTTCTAGAGCTTCCTAATTGTTTTTATATATTTGTATTCTCGATAGTAGAAATAGAAAGTCTTTTTATATATTGTATTATAGTTTTGTAGGAGATATTTTATTTGTGATTTTTAAATGGTGAATGTTTTGTTATTAGCTTTCTTAATTTTATTTTAAGGGCTTCGTGCAATTAAACGGCAGTTTCGTTATTCCTTTTAATTAATATCTTAAAAATGTTTTCTATTTAAAATATTAAATTTTTTCTAAGAGTTTGTAAGCTTGTCACATCTTTTGATCGTTTATACATTTCTTCAAGTTTTTTTGAGATCAATAGGAACAGGTATATCTGGTAAATGATTAATATTTTCTCTCAAGCAAATCCTCCAATGAACAGAACAAACATGTCCATTCTTCCCAATTCAAAGTTCTGCTTGAATTTTTTTTCTATTGGTAAACGGTAAATAAATCTTTATTATTAGCTATAAATTTGAAGACAGAAACATAAAAAAGTTGCATATTTTATTTTAACGAACTTGAAAAAATCGATATTTGTAACTAAACAAAGTTCTGTAAAACTATTTCAGACAACATGAAGAAGATATACTATGACATCACTGATGACTAAACAGAAAAAAGAAATGTTTAAAAGATCACATATCTTGTTTTAAACTTCTCCAAAAAGGAATAAAATCGAGTTGAACTTGAAAAATGCTGCTCGTGAAAAGCATACTTTAAATGACAACATAACAAAACAAGACTAAATTAATGTGACTGAAATTGATTTGAAAAGCGATTATTTAGGACTAAAGAAAATATTAAAATATCGAAGATTTTCATGAGAATAAGAATGCATTAGAACTAAATGTATAATGCATCAATATAAATAAAAGTTTAAATGAAACTTAGCCCTAAAACGATGCTCATCTCTGATGCTTATTTTATGAACAAACAAAAACTAAACGGATTAAACTGTCTCAAAAAATAGTATTAGAAAAAAAATTTTCAACCTCATATTTTTACACGGAACAGATAAAGAAATATAATTTAAATAGTGATTTTTTTTTCTTTTATATTCAAAGAATCATGGTAGAAATTATATAGTATAAGCGATTTTTTTTTCTAGGAAATGTGATAAACTTATTACGGATAAAAAAAAATTTAAAAATTACATTCAGTTCAATCCTACTGCATATTTAACGTTAGTTAACAGCATAATACTAGAACGTGTAATGCCCTTTAGATAAAACAAATTCAGGTTTATTATATACTAACAAATTTTTTTGGTTCGTTGACAAAACATAAAAATAAAAACAAACTAAGGAAAAAACACAATGTATCAAAAATAAAAACAACTAAAAACATCAACAGCACGTACAACTGCATGGTTTCCATTCCAATGTTTAAATTTCTGCTTGAATGAAATGACATTAATGTCATTGGGAGGATTATCCCAAATTAAGCATGCTTTAAACTAAGGAAATTAATGTTATAAGTAATTGTACGAGCTACAAATATTTTAACCAAACAAGTGGAACTCAAGTTGTAATTGACAGTCTTACGACAAAAGATATCCCAAAGTAGCTTTGGACCACTCTGAAGTAGCGTTTTAGACACCTCAACCATTAGAAGTTCGTGGCGTCTGGTATGAATGTTGCAACTGTTATCTAATTTCAAGATGTCATCTAGACTAAAAGATGTGTCATCAAAAACTATTCTCAGCTGGACAATATAAGAAGTATGGTAAAATATAGGCATTAAAAATAATTTTAGTTTGAGATGTACTCACAGCATGCCATATTCTCACTATAGCACATATTCTCACTAGAGCACATGTTTTATTGCTTTATTGTAATCTCTTTTTATGCGAGAAGAATAAATTAAACGAGAATCAATAATGATACGTAATAAATCTATTTTCTCCAAAGGCGAAACCCTCATACCAGATATTAAAATAGAAAAATTTACCGGTGCGTTTTGAGCTAGAATTATTTACTGGAATTTCCCAGGATTGGCTACCATAGAGTTATCTCGAAGCCAGCAATTTATGCGATGAATATCGTTCATTATTCATTGCCGAATATTTTCAAAAGATGTGCTACACATATAAATATAAGTTTTATCATCAGCGAAATTACAAATATCTGTTTCTAGCATGAAATAAGGAATATCGTTGATAAAAATGTTAAATAAAAGTGGACCTATATTTTGAAAGACGAAGATCGTGAGGAATCAAATCATAAGCTTTAGAAAGATTCATTAGGGTTTTGCAACTTTTGCAAGAGCCTTAACAAAGCATGCTGAGTAGAAAACCTTTTTCTAAATCCACATAATAAATCAGAAAACTTATCCTTGATAAAGCTATAAATTTGTTTAAAAACATCTTTTCATAAACTTCAGATATATACTAACCGGGCGATAGTTTCCCTTATCAAATTCATCTCCTTTTTTAAACACTCGAACAAAATCTGCACATTTTCACTCAGATGGGAAAACTCCATTATTAAAGGAAGTATTTATACAATGAGTAAAATACGGAAAATAAAATGAAGCAGTAGAGTTTAAAACAGAAAAATGGATACTACCATCGTTTTTCTTTAGTTCAAAAATTATACAACACACATCGTCAGGTGTTACATGATAATAAAACATGTAACATGTAACACCTGACATGATACACCTGATGCAGTGCCTTAATGTAAATAAAACAAATTTCCAGCAATAGTAAAACGCCTGTTTAATGCTACAATACTCGGATATAATTTGTATTTGTACATTGATTTTAGCAAAGGATCGATAATAAAGTTGCTATGAGAGTTTTTCCACTGAAAAATACTTTAAATTTTCCGTTATATTGCTAAAATATAAATTAAAAACATTTGCAGAAAAGATCATCACAAACTAAAACACCATTTTTAGTGAGTGAAAAAGATGATTGAAAAAGATTTTTGGTTAACATCAATTTGAAGAGAAGTGAAAAATCCTTCTTTTGCATTTTATTAAAGTTTTTGACATAGTTCCTTTCATGTCGGAACATTGTGACGTCAGTGGGGTTTCCAGTTTTATTGGCAATACATTTAAGGTGGGCACCTCTCCAAATTACTTTAAGTAGAGGTTTGGACATGTGACCCTTATTATTATTAATAAATATTGACTTGATGGGTACATGCTTGTTAAGGATCACACTGGGTGTGAACTCAAAAGAGGAATAATCATAAACTGTTAACGGACTTGTCAAAACTATGTTCCTTAAGAAGATCTTCAATATTAATATTTAAGGTTTCCATATATAATATTTTTAGGTGGATGTTTAACAAAAGAATATTCAAGCATAGAATAAACTAATAAGTGACAGTCACTTAAACTAGTTTCGAATGTACAGGTATGAAACACACACTTTTGTTTTTGAGAATAAGGTCTATACATATGCCAAGAGTGGATTTAAAACACGTCTTATCTTTCACTAAATTACAGAAATCATATAGATCAATGAATTCCTTTTTGAGTGGCTCAGAGGGTTGTAAATTCATGTCTCCTAGTACAATAAGACTATCGCACTTCTTTTTAACATAAAAATCCAGTAAACTTGATAAATCAATCAAAAAAGTTCTACATAAATTACGGTTTAAATGATAATGAGGTAGCAAACCTGGTAGTCGACAAATTCATTCTTTTGCTTTTACAAGTGTAAAATACAATTCTTAATTCGAAATTCTTTAATATTATTCTTTTTTTTCAATGATATAAATATTTCGCCTGAAGACACTAATTTTATACTCAAAACTCGTCTTTAATTGTCATTCAGAAGAAAAGGTCTTCAAAGTTAATAAATGTGGCTATTAGTAACATTAAACAACTTCATGGTACAACAAAGTTAAAAATAAAGTTTTATATATAGTGCATTTCTCGTTATTACTGGTACACTCACTTCTCGAGGAAGAAGCAATCGGGAATTAGTGTTCGGAAGTTTATACAAAAGAAGATGGTTTATAAAAATGTGTTTATTAAGATTATAAAAGGTGATGCACCCAAAAATTAAAAAAAAATTTTCTCTCCGAAAAATATCCTCATCGAAGTAACACTATTTCAGACCAAAGAGCATGTACTGATTACTATAGTTTTTCATACTTACCTTACTTTAAACGTGAAAGAAACGTATCAAATATTGAGATCAAAAATATAACTAAGTAAAATTTATTTGTTCAAAACTTTGCTCCTAAAATTTTCAAGTCCGGCGGTTTTTTATATTCATGATTTATTTGGTCTAAAATATTAATTCAAGCTAAGATTGCAGTTAAGCCACTTTTAACCGCGTGTTTAATGATAATATGAATGCACTCTACAGTTACAGCTTAGAACTAGAAACAGTTGCACATTTTTTCTTGGCCTGCTTTTTCTAAAACGACTTCTGTAAAACTCTTATAGATAGTTTGATTGAAATTGATGACGCACTAATAAATCTTGACGGATCCAACCTAGCCAAAATTTTATTGTGTAATAACCAAACAAAATGCTCTAATATAATCCAAAGCGATATACTTACAGGTGTTATAAAACATTCAACTAAGATAATTTAAAGTTTTAAATTCCAAAGTGCCTTTTAAAACCAAAATTATTTAAAGAAATAGTTCGTAACGTGTCTAAAAGGGATTGGGTAAAGCAATTTTATTGGGTAGAGCATTTCCAAGCTATTAAATCAAGTAATAGCCTTTGTTGGGTAAATAATAAAACTCCAATGAATTTGGTTGTGAATTTAAAGAGGCAAGCTAGAAAATCTTATTTTGAACCTGATGGTATAAAGTCACCAGATTACTTTAGGAAGAAATTCAAACCTCAATCTACTTGCAAAATTCCTTCTTCTGAGGAAAGAATAATTTTTGTCTGAAAGAATATTATTCACCGCTAATCTAAATATATCGAACTGAAATTCAAACTTCTTATCGACAACTCAAGATCCAGTTTGAAACTCTATTGAAAGTTCATGCTTTTTCCCAATATCCTGGTAATGACGGAAAAAAAAGAGGTTGCAAGTATGAGGCTTTATTCTCAAGTTTTTATGTGCTATGGCACTCTGCAAGTCTTGTCTAACCTGCTTAAAATTTGGCAAGACGCAAAAATTTTCAACCAAAAGGTTTGCGCTATTTTGTAACAGAAAAAAACGCCTTAGAATTGGTTCTTCCACCAGTCGATGGTTAATCCTAATAATAGAGGTAATAGATTTATTTGCTGTCCAAATCGAAGAGAATAAATAACCGAATAACTCTGTTGCCAAAGTCAACTAACCGCCTACTGTGTTTAAATCGTATTCAAAATGTGACATCTAATTATACGATGCAAAAATTTTGAAAATGCAAGCTGTTTTTTTGCAATAATAAATTTATGTGAGATTGCTCATAGGATATTATTATTTCTGGCTGTTAAACCAATTATTCCAATGTAAATTTCAAGCATTATTTAGCACTGTGATTCACGTTGGTGTTTTTTAATAAAGAAAATCTAATTAAAACGACTTTAATGCTATAAATGAAAAACCTTCAATAAAAATTAGGATATGACTTTCAATAGATATGACGGTTTACCCTTCCATTCATTTAACCATTTTTATGTATTTTTTCTTGATAGACTTAATTACGAAAGCTGAGAAAGGCAAACCCGTATTCCGTTATAAAATCGGAATTTCAGTGTATAAACTGAGTTTATCGATATAATCTGAAAAAATCAAATTTCAAAAATTTTGACTTCTATTTTAAAAAATCGGAAAATAAATCGAAAAATCATAAACTTCAAAAATAATTACACCAATGAGCCGTAGTGGCATTCTAAACCATAAGGTCACTGCAGTCATTCTAAGAACAATTAGTGAAGGGCAGCCATGTTTTGTGGCAACTGTGGAAATTTTTTAAAAGTGTCCGTTATTTTCTGCACTATTTGTAGCACGCAAAGAATTGTGAAATCAGTTAGTAATTTACAAGAAGAAGAACATCTAATTATAACTGATCCACCTACCGACTGATTGGGATAGTGCAAGGACCTCATTTAGACATATGATGAAAAAGTCAGAATGTTTAGTATGGAAATATCTTTGTAAAAAGCGGAGGAAGAATTCCATATTACTTTAGTGCTAAATCAAATGGGAAATATTTCCGAAAAAAGTAATTTTTCTAGCTCAAAACGAGGCTAAAAACTTCGTTTTGACTTGTTTTATGACAAATGGATACATAGAAATTTAAATAGTAAAACAAATACTCGTGTGTAAAAACAAAATGAACCATAAATACTGCTTGGGATAACTAAAAAACACGTGTACGTACATCTGTTTATTGTATATTGTAGAATTTTTGTTCTGTGAGAATATGTGCTCTGTAATGAACCTTTAATAAAAACGTACGCCCTAAAGTAATGTATATCCCTTAAGCTTTTTTTACTTTGATATTCCTATTAACACAACCTATGGAGCAAAATCACCACAAGTAAAAATTATATTCCATAAAAATGAAATAGAATAGAATAAAGACTATTCAATAAATGAAGAACTCATTATAGCCAAGTATGAATCTTGCCTATAAGAAACTTCATAGAAGTTTGTCAAACATATGGTTGCCAGCAACCAACGAAAAAATTAATCAAAGAAAGTATCATCAAAATAATAGCATTAATGACTAAAAAAATGACTAAAAGTTCATCATTGTAGTCACATAGGTAACAAAATATTTTTTATCTAAAACTTTCGCATCGTGGTTAGTGAAAATTTTTATATTCAAAACGTTGCTAAATATACTTAGGGTTTAAGTTATTTGTCAATCCTCAATTGAGATCAAAAGAATTTTTTAAGAAAACATAGCAATAGGATAATATCAGACATTTGGTTCACAGTTTTTAACTGGTTCTGTACACTGCAAGCTACTTGCATTATAGAGAGCAAGCAATTTAGTCGGTAATGTGGTTAAAATTTTTTGTATTCCACGAGTAGTTAAAGCAAACGCCCAAGTGGCAATAAAACCTTGCCCAGGACCACTATTGAATATACTTGCTGCAATAATTCGGCAACACTTCAAATACCACGAGAAAGTTCAAAACCATTATCTTTATCACCTGTGAAATATTTTTCTTTAACTTCGTCGAATGCTTCCAAAAAAATCGTCTTTAAATATGAGTAAATTTATATTACCAACAATTGTATAGTTTTTAATGCAAATTAATAGATTTTATGCTCTTGAATATCTAAACATTTTGGGCAAAATTGAGAGTAAATGGACATTTCTGAGTATGTAATTATTCAATTCACTATGTTTTATCTGTGCTTTTTTCAAATAATAAAATCCATTATTTATATTAATTTAATCCCAATATATAAGAAATATAGAACATGTACTTTTGTAATATATATAATTGCCTTTTAAACTAATGTGTAGAAAATAGCGCACCTGAATAAAATTCACGAGATACTCCACCAGTATATATGCCAGCTTCTCCAACAAACATGATTTTATAAAGAATATTCTTTTTCATTTCACATTTTGATTAAACAATATCCCCCACTGATTTTATAATGCAACACTCCAGTTTCACCATATTTTGATGAAAATGGTCTAATGTACCTTTGATTTTGTGTTATCCACCGAGATAACACAAATAATCAATACCTTCTAAATCTTTATTATCCTATAGACCATATTGAACTTCAAGTTCTCCATAGTTACCACCATGGGAATGCTTATCTGAAACCTTGCAAATATATAAAGTTTTGTGTAAGGTTTAGCCAATTCAGGTTTATATTTTTCTAAAGTAAAATATTCATCAGAACCAGGAGCTGTCACTACAATACTTTGGTCTGGATATAGCAGTGTATAATGTTCTAATGCACAAATTAACTGATCATGGTCGACGTGTTTATTTATTGCTTATAACTAACCACCTATCGAGAGCTCTATAAATTTTAGAAACTTTTACTAGGGAAAGTTCGCTGCCGATGGTTCAGAAGATTCAAAAGTAAATTCGTGAAGGTTTAGGCGATTATATAATTCCACGACGTCTGCAAACTGTGATGTCGGAAAGAAGCAATGACATGTCCAATTCCAAAAGCACTCACTACCATAGAAAGATCAAAATCTTATATCAAACTTGGCATGCTAGTCGTATAACTTGCTTCAACAAAGGTGTGAGTGAGTATCGCGTTGAATTCTATGGCGGAACCGAAGTCTATGTCAATCTAGAAGATGTAAACGGTGTTTTACTTTGATTAGATTTAAAAATATTTTCATTTCTTTCTGTAAATTGTAGGTTTTCATGTCTTGTTTGTATTAATAATAAATTTACCCTTCGTTCTTAAGAAACCACAAAAGAAAAGTTTGGTTCTAATGTCCTGAAAAAATTAACACATCTGCATGTTTTCATATAAAAAACATGGAATCTCTATAATTCGAAAACCTCGATAATTCGAAAGAATTTTTCAGACTGTTCAGTCAGGTCCTCTCTCTAAATCGAATTTTTTATCATTTCGAACACTTTTATTCGAATTCGAATGTTTTAGTTTTCTAAAAGAGTTTAAAAAACAAATATGGCATCGAAGAAAAAGTACAAAGAAAAAAATTTAAATGTAAAATATGAAATCTCTACTGGAGTTGGAGAAAGGAAAAACAAATAAAGAGGTTTCGAAATTCTTTGATGTTCCATCAAACACTCTCTCTGCTTGGAAAAAGAAAAAAGGAAAAATCTTTGACGCTTTTCGTCAAGGAAATTTGGCAAAAAGGGTGAAGGTTAATACGTATGATCAAGTTATCAAAGCCGTACTCAAATGGTTCAAAAGATAAAGAGCTGGAATTTTTTTTTTTTTTTCTATTTTATCTTTTAAAACCTTTTTATACTACAAAAACTTGGTAAGCCTTTCCTTAAAGATATGATGAAATTTTCTGCACCAGAAAATAACAATAGAGATAGCACTTTTACGCCCTTCCCATCATTCTGATAAACGGCTTTGCCATGTATGATTCAGCTGTTCCTTTGTCTGCTTTAAGAAAATAAAATATAGTCCAT
>JAUZNK010070434.1:0-14081 GCA_035046665.1 Euphysa ruthae
GTGAATATGGTGTTGGTGGATCAATGCTTTCTATACAATATCTGAATATGTAGCATTCAAATTTTGCCCTTTTTACATGCAATTCAAACGAATCTGTAAGTAATCGGCTTGTTGTCTTCTTCTTCATCTGTTCCCATTTTAGTGCTTGACATTCAGCAAATGATTCAGTTTTTTTATCATCATATACAAACTTTGCAATAAATATCTCTATCGGTTTGACCAGCACATAGTTTATTTCTTTTGATGAACTGAGGCTTGCAAGCAGCTGTTACTCTTCTTCAATATTTGAAGATTTTGGATAAACTGACGATTTTCTGCGCTCAAAAAAACAAGTAAAGGAATCACATCCTATATGTATGTCCAATTGAATAACTATGTCAGATACCTCCACACTGCAGATAACATTGCAGTCGAAAAGTCCCCCATTGCAATAAAGAAAGAGTGGAGCATCTAACTTATGTGCCACAGCAGAAAAAAGCCACTGCATCTGTATCTTCAGCATCTATCACAATAAGTGTTACTGCATCATACCATATCATTTTACTTACATGGTAGAATATCTTTGTGTCAGCGTAGTGATGGCACAGGTGTAAATAGACTGGCTTTCCAGTTTCACAAGATCAAAAAATTCTCTCCCAATAATGTATTTAAATGTTTCATTTTGATTTTTAGCAAGTTGTGAAAATTTATTTTTCAGGAAAGTTTGTAAGCATATTTTGTTCCCACTGTTTCTGAAAAACTTTCCAAAGTCATTAATAGATGGAATGGCAGTATCTGACTTTGTGTATACATTATTGCTAAAAGATTCGCCTGCTTTTCTTTCATGTTCTGCATCTTTTATAGAATAATCAGTATCATTTTTTGCAATGGAATTCAGTGGCTTTGGATAGAGGTCGTAGGATCATGTTGAATATTTTAGTAGAACAATCTTTCCAAGTATAGTATGTATGACCTGTCAAATTTATCACGAGCTTCTTTTGTTGATATTCCTTTTCACCAAACTAAACCCATATCAAAGATTTCTCTTTGTACATTATTGTTCAAATTATCCTCTAATTCAGCCAAAGTTAATTTTTTCATGAGCTTTGATTTTATAACTTTTTGCATGCATTCAGATGCAGTAAACAGTGATAGAGGAATATCTGTCAGACCAAACTGCATCACATAATGTAACTCTATTTTTAGATTGTTCTGCCAACTTAACTAAATTGACCATGGCTCTATTTTCCATCCCGATTGTTTTAAGTTTTGAACTTGAATAGATACCTTGTTTTTTTTTTTGTTTCTTTTATAAATGACAATCTTTTATTTCTTCTGATTGGTCGTAGCAGTGCTGATTTTGAGGTAATAATTATTCGTTTATTCCTTGTTTGCTTCGCAATCTTTATGTGCAGTTGCAAAGTCGTCACTCAGTTGGATGCTGTTTGTCCTGATTCAAGAGATCTAAGATCACGTTTGGAAAGATCCCACTGGTTGCATTGCCATTCTGTTACAGCTTTCTCATCAATCAATTTTCTCGGTTTTGAGTTTTCCCGATGACCTACTTTACATTTGTTGCACTTTGTAAAATGCGTCTTTAATGGTCTTGATTCTGTTTAGTGTTTGACAGTTTGTGTTCACCATGACTATGTTTTTCGTTAGTCCTATCCATCCACCTTTTATGTTGCTGTCCTTGTTCATGCAGATTTCAATGCTTTGATCAGGTGGAATTGATGAATGTGGTCTACCAGTCAAAAAAAAAGAATTCTCATCTACAATCTATTGTGAATCTGCATCATTCAAACTCTTCCTGCTAACCCAATATAGTCTTAAGTAATGTAAGTAATGTACACTGTCATAAATAGCCATCCATGGAAGCATTTGCCTCAATGAAGACAAATATTCTACCCATTGATTATTGTGTAAAGAATGGTAATTGTGGAATAAAATTTGAACTATTTCTATAAAATTTCCAATACTTGACATGATCTAAGCCTGATTGTTGAAGATGATCAAATTCCAAAGCAACAGATTTCCGAAAAACAGCATTTTGTATCAACTCTTTGTGCATATTGGCAAGGTCTTCATTATTGGTCATACATACACATAATGATCTAAGTTCTCTTGACAATTAAGGTTTTGTTAGATCAGGTTTCAATCTTCTTGCAAAGCACTCGAATGATAATTTGTTTAATCTCATGCCTCGTCTACTTTAGTGCTTCCCTATTAGTGCATGGTCTACTGAACCACATTGGATTATTTTTTCTTGATTTCTTACTAATTTATTTTTTGGGTAAATCATAAGGTAATGGTTCATTTTTGTTTTTTTTTTACAGTCAAGATTTTCAATTTCTTGTTTTGTAATATTTACAAGTTAATTTTGTTATTTAACTGATGACGGCTCACTATATATTTTTTTTTTTTTTTTTTTTTTTTTGTCAGCCTAAGAAAAAATGTCTAGTTTCCCTTTGGCTTCAAGGATAATTTGTTTCACTTAAGAAAGAGATTTTTTATTTTATTAAATTTTTTTGTTACATGATCAATGAAATCACACCAGTTTTTTTTAACGTATTTGCACATTTTGCAGGCCTTAAATTCATCTTCTAAATTTTTCTTATTTTATCCAAGATTATCAAAATTTCTTCTAAATCTCGTCTAAAATTACGTACATTTAACCAATCTACCTGGCACCTGTATTTTATATATTGGGGTTAAATATAGTGCCAAAAGATAGCTGGATTTTATTTCCAACTTTTCTTCAGAATGTAAATGAAGGTATAAATGTGGAGATTCTGTGTTCTCAAATGAACTCAATATTGTTTTATTTATATAGATTTTTGCAAAATATAAGTTATTTCATTCATACCTTGATCTGAAAAGTTTAAGTATAAAATTTTTGTAAAGAAATCAATTATGTACTTCTCAAGCTTATCATTAAGGTCAGCCTGAGGTCAGTATTAAAATTTCTTGGTACCCACGGTGTTTGGGCCAATTTTTTCATTGAATGGTTAGTAAATGACCTACTAGCGCGTTTATTAAGTTTTCGTGGGATAATAATAATATATATAACAATATGAGTGAAAATAGATTAGTACGTAATTTTCATTGTCATTTTAAAAGATTATGGCTCGCAAAATCGCAATTAGATAAATAAAATTTGTATAAAATAAGAAGTACATACACCATTTTTTATAAAATATATTGTATACATCTTGCATGAGACTACTGTTCGTTGTGAATTCTCCAATAAAACTAATGATAACAGTTATTATTAACAGTGGTTATTTATTTTTTTTATTTTTTTTAGAATCTTGCTGAGGCCGAATACTGCGTAGCTTTATTTATGTACATGAGGTTGTTAGGCTATCCTGCTTCTTCAATAACCATTTTGACAACCTACAATGGCCAAAAGCATCTCATACGTGACGTAATTAACAAACGATGTGGAGAAAATCCCTTGATTGGAAAACCGTTAAAAGTAGGTTTTGCGGTTTAAATATTTTTTAAAATGCCTAGTTTTTATATTGTATCTTTCATTTTTTTCATAGGCAATATTCACTGGCACGAACTTTTACAGCTCTGTCATTTGTTTGGCAAATTAAGTAATTTTATCATTCGTGGTAGTTTTACCATTAAATCAAGCATAGATGTATTACTGAAAAAAGATGTATAATGCCCTGAAAAGCCTTAAACCTAGGGTTTATTTCTATCGCTCTCCTCTTTGTGTCGGAAATTTTTGATGTACAAGGTGTGTTATGGTCTTACTGCTCAAATTTGAATTTGCCGTCATCTTATTTTTGCGTTAGTTGTTGAACGACTCAAAGAAGATTTGGAATATAAACTTGCTTTGCTTGTATGTTTTAAAATGCAATACTTCAAACTACCAGAAATGTAGTGTTGATTTATAACGTTTTAAATCACATTGTTTGCAAATCTTATAAGTTTTTGCAAAGAATTTTGAAAATTTTTTATTTACCAGAAAAGTCGAACCAAATTCCGTATGAATGTAAACCGTTTATATATTCTGTATAGCCGATTTTAAACTATTGGTTATACAAAATTCATAATCTAAAGTCAAAATTGCCCTTTTCCTAGGCGTTTTCTCCTTTTTGGGATTTAAAGAGACATAGGTTTTCATTTAAAAAGTAAAGATTTTGTTTTAAAAAGAAATAATTGCATGTTCAAACATGCAAATCCTATTTATTTACAGATACAATAAATATTCGTAAAAATATCCCTTGGCATTCCAAACCAAATCGGAATAACCTATATTTCCCCATAATACAATGAAGAAATTTTTTTTTTTTTTTTTTTTTTTTGCTTGAAAAAAATGCTTCTTTTGCTACAAAAACAGGAAAAGAATGTTTAAATACAAGCAAAATATGAAGAAATATTTTGCAGTTTTTAAAATACCGCAAATAATTTTTACTGTTTATTTTAAAGAATAAACTGTCTAACATAATAACGTAAAACGTTTACAAAATAACTTCAGAAGTCCGCCCAACTTGGGGCTTGACACAAAGATTAAGAGTCTCATGCTCTACCGGCTGAACTAGCCCGGCTGTTGGAGCAGTACAAAAAAAGTTTTATAAAAATATAAATTATTGACGTAATTTGACTGGCTCTCTTAAAATTATTACGCATGATTGGAAATTATGAATGTCGAATTTTGATTAATTTATATTTTTCGAATGTTGCTAGAAAATTACAATAGTTAAAATAACTATAGCGTAACGCACCTTGCTCTATGATTTTTGGCTCAGATTCTTGTTGTATATCCTTTTCATTAAAATATCTATGAATCAATAAAATGTTGTAGTTTAGTTTATTAAAAAAAATTTTTACTAACTTAGGTTACCACAGTGGATCGATACCAAGGTCAACAAAACGATTACATAATTCTCTCGTTGGTCCGTACAAAATCAGTTGGTCATTTACGGGATGTTCGTCGACTGGTTGTAGCAATGTCCCGAGCTCGACTTGGTTTGTATGTATTTGCACGTGTTAACCTTTTCCAAAACTGCTTTGAATTGCGACCCACCTTCAGTCAGGTATACTTCTTAAGCTCAAATAAAATAATATTTTGTGTTTTTTACCTTAGTAGATGAGCTTTTATTGAGTTCGAAATTTTATTTCTTATTAGCTCTTATTATATTTGATATGATATAAAATCATTGAAATAAAAGATATGGTCAAAATATACAATCTTTGCAAAAAAAATCTTTGTAATACTTGTATGGAACGATGATAAACTCTTAACCATAGTTTTATATGAATTTCCAAGTATGCTCTGCTACAAAGTTTTAGCTAAATTAATTGAAACAGATTTTGCGTAAGATAGTATGATACAGTCCTGAGATGCATTTATTTTACTTTTTTTTTTATTAAACACGAACAACCATTTTATTTTTCATTTCTCCTTATAACTCTAAACAGCCTCTGTGTTGGCTCATCCGACCTAAAAAAATAAATTTCAAGCGCAAAAAGTTATAGGATTAATATAAATATGATTATATTAATATAGTATGAGATAATAAAATTTAAACTTGACTATATAAATTGTAAACATATGAACATTTATTTGCATATGAAAATTACAGACAGGCCAAAAACTTGTGTTTAAATGTTTGCCTTTTTTTTATTACCTTTAAATGTAACTTAATTTTCGCAGTTAAAATGTATAAATATTATTTATTTTAAAAGGTATAAATAAAACTTATTTAAATGGTATGAATAATACTTATTTTAAAAGGTATGAATAATGCTTATTTTGCAAAGGTATAAATAATACTTGTTTTAAAAGGTATAAATAATACTTATTTAAAAGGTATAAAATAAATAATAGTTATTTAAAAGGTATAAGTAATACTTATTTTAAAAGGTATAATACTTATTTTGGAAATTAATATTGTTTACTGCTGATTCTACTGTTATTTTCGTCATTGAATAAATTGTTGATATTTCGCAGGAACTTCATGGTAAATTGTTTTTATTCATTTTTGTAACAACAAATGAAAAGTTATTCCGTATGGAATATGAATCAACGTTTAGTTTTTGCTTCTTTAGCTCATGTCAAGACCACTGAGACTGATGCTTGCTCCGTGGGAAACTTACCCAACAAAACGCATGGTAATTATTCAATACAAAATAAATTTCAGTTAATTTTTCCAATGATTGAAAGAACCACGTTTTCTTTAAGATAATACGAAATGAATTTAGTATCCTAAATCCTAAAGGTGATTTTGTAACGATTTGGTAACATCTCATTTCATATAATAATGCACTTAAACGAATCCTGTGAATGTCGTAAGCTAATTCTTATTGAACCTTAGAAGTGGTCACTCATTATGTGCATTTATCTCAAAAAAACATTCATTTACTCTGAAATTTCGAATGATAAAACCGCAGTAATAACAATTTTAGATTGTTAAAAAAAATTCTTTCATTTTGGTATCGAAATTTTTTTTTTTTTTTTTTTTTTTTCTACGTGTTGATGGTTTTTCTTTCTTTGAGGCCATCTAATAACTAAAGATATCGAAACATAAAAATTTCTCCAAAAAATTTTTACTTTTCTATTTTCTGAAGAAATTCTTCTAGTCCTGTCGAAATTTTTAGTAGCTATTTATAAATATCATTCCTAATGGTTTAGACATGGCGAGCGTTTTTTAGATGTATTTTCAGGCGGGGCAGTCATGCTCAAACGTGCAGATTAACATCGAAAATTTTGATCGTGTTTAAATTTTGTTTATTGTTTGATAACATCATTTCTGTCAGCCATCTTTTAACCTGTTTTTTTTCTTAAGTTCGTGTTTCACTTATACTGACATTATTTGGTATATAATATAGTTTGGACATTTCGAATTTTTTTTTTGTGCTGGCCAGCAAACTCCTACTCTGTAGTGATTGGTTTTTCCACAAATATATTTCGGTCGTGATAAAATTTGCTGTGCCAACGTAATTTTCCAACAGGAAATTCCATGACATGAAGTTAATTACGGTAGAAGTTTAGTATGTTTAGTCACTAAAGGCTTTATATTTTAGAAGTCGTGTCAACCCGATGGAAAACCATTGATTATCAATGATATGCCTCATTTTGCCCAATTTGTTTACGATCTTTACTCAGATAAAGTGAAAGTAATCGAGCGAAAGGAAAAGGTTAGTAAATTTTTGGTTCAGTTAAGATTTTTTCAAACTTTTTATTGTTTGGTTGAGATAGAGATTTTTATTGACATAGAGCAAGACTTATGAAATCGACCTCAATCATAATTGCATTTTCTCAACAGCAGTCCGTTTGTTTCTATACCCTTAGCGAATCCAGCAGACTCCTATAAATTCTCTAATGTGTTTGTTCGTCCGCCAGTAAATGCTTTCATTTCTCAAATATTTAAATATTTTCTTAAAATTTTCCATGAATTCGAAGATTTTTGATATAAAAAAATACCTTTTCACCTTAGGTTCAAATATGCATAAATATGCATAAATATTGTAATTTCTACTGGTTTTGGAGACTTAAAACAGCATTTTTGACTTAATATTTTTGCAGGTTTGACATAATAATAATATTATATATTATTAAAATATTTTTGTAGTTAATGCATTATAAATAACATTTTTTACCAATATGATTACTTGTCAATGCCCCTGTAAAAAATTTGTTTCCTAAAAATGCTATTTATATAAATCAATCAACCATTTTGAAAGCTTTTTTTGCCCAAAACAATTCAAAATCTGCGTAAAGATGATAATTCCAGGTTTTTCTTTAAGAAAAGTAATCACCCTTAAATATTCTTAAACCTAAACTTTTATTTTTGCGAACGCCTATTTTGGATTATTTTCCCCTAATTTAATGTCACTGACTAAAAAATGAGCAAATGTTAGGACCTTATGGCAGACTGATATTGTCATATGAAAGATTTTTGCAACTAATAGTACAGCATCATACTATATTTATATTTATCATGGTATATTTATGCGTAAAAAATAACGTTAAAAATCTTTAATCAAATTTAGATCTTCTTTATTTCACACAGATTTAATTTAATCTTGGGGAAGAATTTCATTTCAATTCATACTGAGCTTTTTTCTTGGAGTTTCAAAAACTTTATAGCACTCATAGTTCTGGATTTATTTAATTCTGAAATTGTGAATGTTTTGTTATATGTATAAATTTGCGAAATATGACTAAATAATATTTAAGATTTCTCATTTTTTTACCTGAAATTTTTAGCACATGCATAAGTAAATAAATTCTTTATTTATCAAACCTTTCAATATACTATATTAAATTTTATTTTTGCTATTAGAGTGCCAGCAAAGTCGCCGTCAAGCTATGTCCCGATTTGCCTAAGAAGAATGAGAAATCTGATAAACCAGATGCGGAGGAATCACCAATGGACGTCGGAAAAGAAATCGTTAACGAAGTGACTGACGCTCCAGAATAATGCTGGATTAACTTAATTGTCTGATCTGGTAACAATCGGTTTGTGCATTGATAACGACAGTAAAATCTTGCTTCATGATTTTCGAAGATAAATATGGTAAACATCAGCGCAAACTACACTGGAGAATAACTGTTTCTCGGTATTAAAGTTATATTGAACGATATGAACTGTCACAAAATATTGGCCTAGCACCTTTGATGCTGTAATACATTAAATGAATTTTAATCGATATTGTTTTTTCTCTTAAAGAAAGTGTTTTTGGTATAGGTCGTACATTACTGTCTTTTACAAAGCCTTACTTTTTTTCTATTTTATGAACCACTTCGAAAGCAAGAGCTTTGATGTTGAAGCTAGTCCACTTAAAATGTTTATATTATTTTTCGACAAGATCTCGTCTTTTATATTTATATTATTATATATATATACTCAGTTTTTCTAAGCAGTCCTTGCTAGTCACCGCTTTAATTTTTTCACGAACTACAGTACATGAAAGCTTAAATATCTCGAAAACCACTTGGTTTTAAGAATTATTCCCTCAACCAGTAATGTCTAAACGGTTAGAATCCATTTTAATGTGTTTTAATATTAAAATGCAGACTTCCTGGAAATATTTTCGCATGAAACAATTATTTCTCAAAATATGGCAACTCTGAAAATTGTTATTTTGTAATTTTAATGAAGGACATCACGATATACTCCAAATAATACCAAATATTATATGAATTTTCTGGGTGAATACTAATTTTACCAATCAGTTACAGATTATCTGAATATCGTAAATTTTATAAAGTCATCTGAAGAGTCAATTTGTAGCCATAAAACAGATACTATACTTTGGAGACTTTATCTTAACTGTGCATTTTACACTAATTCAAAAAGCTTAGCTATTATCCAACTTTTCTTCTTCTTTTCTTCCGACTGGATTTTCTTTTAAGTTTTTGATATTCCACTTTAAGATCTAAATATCGTTCACGTATATCCTCAAGTACAATTTCTAATATATTAATTCTCTCCTTATATTTCAGCGAAGGTTTAAATTTCACTTTGTATTTTCCCTTTCTGCTCGAAGTCATGCGCCAATTATTTTCAGCTAGTAAAGTTGATAATGCCGAATTGAAGTTATTTTCGGCTTCCGTCGTAATATTCTGCTCAATATTTCCTGCATTGTTTTTTTCGATAGACTCCTCATCATCAAGTTTATTCTCTAATTTTTGAAGTTTTCGGTAACGCTCAATGTGCACATACGCTTCCTCCATTTATTTACACCCGTACTTTAACGTCTTTATTACGAAATTTTTAATGATGCACCTTGTGGTAACGCTTATTTTACATTTTCAATTAATTTGCAAAACTATTTAAGCGAGATAACAAACAATTAAAACTCACTCTGGTCTTAATTATTCGAGATAGCAAACCAATCATGTTTGCTTCACTTGAGTAAGCGAGGCAACGTACGGTTCGAACTAACCACACTTGAGTAAGCACTTTAAATATATGCTCAATAAGAGTAATTAAATAATCTTACATGAATAAAAAATTATGAACAGTAAATCTTCCATCACAACCCAGAATTTTATCTAATTACATCCTACCAAATATTAAAATAACTAATATCCTCTATTTGTAAAATTTTTAATAAATCCCAAATTGAATCTTACAATTTCAAACATGCTTTGATTCATTTTAGTTGTTTTAACAAAATTGATCTTTGATTTTATGACATCAATTTTTTAAATTTGGGTTATTAGTATAATAGTCATAAAATGGCCTTAAACCTTCTTTTTTTTGTGTATATGTATGTAAAACTAGAAAAAACGACAACAATTTTGTGGAAAATAGAGCGCACGGATTACTACATAAGAATGTAATTTTTTACTTACATCACGGAGATCGTCAAGTTGACGTACATTGCCACATTTCTAGATAGAAATTCAAAATTATCAGAAAAACATTTCTAGTTACAATGATATGTTGCCTCGTAAAACTTTTATTTATTACAATTTTTTCATCAGCTAAAAGTAAAGAATTTTGCTGTAAGTAAAATCGTTTTAACTTCTTTATTTATTTTCTCCTTTCGTTTTCAAACTAAGAAGTTGGGGAGTTGAGTTATTTCCGTTTTTCTGCGACGATTTTGTGAACTTTATGACTCATTCATATTTTTGAATATCGTCAGTCTAATTTTCGTTCAGTCGTGGAGAGCACTATACTTACTTGATTAACGTAATTGCTGATAGAAATTTGGTGTTAATGATACCAACATTCACTAAAACAATGTTCTTGTCCTGTTAGTAGGTAACCGTGTGATTCCTATCACACAAGAAGATATTTCAAATGCATCACAGTTTGTAGTACCTTTTGAAGATTTTATCTCTTAGCTCACTATTCATAAGTTTTATCTTGAAATTAATTATATTTAAAACATGCTGGAACTTCAATTGGCCGTTTAAAGTTTGGTCTAATATACAACCCAAATACTTGACAAACGTTGCTTAATGGATATACCTGTATATTTGAGATCAAGAGCGTAATTTCTATCTTTAATTTCTATAAAAAAGCACGCAATTAGTTTTAACTTCACCAAAACGAACACTAAGCTTGTTGTCCATAGACCATTCACACAGACTTGAAAAGTTCGTATTTAAAATAAATTCAATGTGCTTAACATCCTTGTGTTGAAAGATAAGGCAAGAGTCATCTGCATAGAGAAGTAATCACAGTTTATTGATTGCGACATTTATATAGAGAAGAAACAAGAGTGGGTGAAGAATAGAAACCTTTAGAACACCGCATGTGACACGTTCTTAGTCAGATAGTATTTTGTCTATTCTTACTTTAAACTTTCAGTTAGAGAGATAAAATTCAAACCAGGTAATAACATTTTGCAAAAAAATCTCATACTTTAATTTTATTAGTAATAGGGAATTTTCGATTGTATCAAATCCCTTTCGAAGTTCTATTAAAATCAAGCCAGTATGCTGGACTTTATCGAAGCCCACAAAAATTTTGCTGTGAAGATAGGACAGAAAAATACCAGTCGAAAATCATTTCCTAAATCCTGATTGAAATTTTTAATTATTATTTTTTCTGTCCATAAAATCTGTACTTTACGTTTCAATAACCTTTTCAAAATTTTTTGAAATGAATTTGAAAGGTGAAGTTGGTCCGTAGTTATTTGGGTCGCTCTTTATTATTTATTTTTGCTATTTTGCTTTCATTAGGAAAACTACTGATATCATTAAAAAGATTTGCAATTTGTGTTGAGGTTCTAAGATTGAGGCACATTCATCTTCTAAAAACGCCATCAAAACCTGGAGATTTATTGTTCTCTAGGCTCTCTATAATAGATTTAATCGTTTTCTCACTAATATACTTAAAACTAAATTCATTAGGAATGTGAAGTATAGAATAGTAATCTGAGATTGTATTGGAAAATCTATTTGATGCTCTTGGTAAAAGCTTCAGTAAGTTAGACGAAAGTTTTCCACAATAACCTTTAAAAATGTTATAAGCTTGCTGTATTTTAAAAACAAAATCATTATTATTTTTTATACAAAAATTGTCTAGAAAAGGGTGAACTAATAGCTTTAGTATATCCAGTATCTTTTAAAGGTTTCCAGAGTTCTTAAGGTCGAACTATGTTTTCCCTTAGTTTATTTGTAAGTTAAGTGTATTTTTTTTTCTAATAGCACCAAGAACATCATTTTTGGCTTTATTAAAACCAATACAGTTTAAAAGGTAATACAGTGACATACATGGAACAGATTTGTACTTTATAATTACGATACTTTTTTTAATTAAGTAATTTTTGGTCCTGCATTAATTACAGTATCTAAAAATCATTTACATGTTATGCCATTGTTTGAAAGGGGCATTAGATTTGTGCAAACTTCAAAACCGGTTTTCAAATGAAAGATTACGTAATCAGAAATGAAATTCAAGAAACGCACTATATGTCGGACATTAATGATATGAGTAATGACATATGACATGAAAAGAGTAGGTATTAGAAGGTTAGAATCTACTTGGCAAACTTTTTGATGGAAAATTAATTAAATCACTTCCCTGGACATGATGAAATTTTTTGATAATTTTGTTTATAATTATAAATTACTTTCAGCTTTAACTATAATCGTTAAGTAATTAAAATTTACGTGTTGATAATCAATTTCTAAATTTATATGACACCCACTGATGACGCATACTAATTGATAGAATTTTGGTATATAAATGTTCCAGTTTTTGAAATTAATTCATTCTCAAGCTTGCTGGTTAAGCTACAATGAGGTAAGAAAATTAGCTTTGGTTTGAATTTTTTTTTGTGACTTCTTTCCCTAAATAAGGAATTTCCTAATATATTGTTTATTTAAACTTCCCCTGATAGAATTTTATGGAAGTTCAACGTGATTTTTGATATATAATACCTCGATTGCAGTCTTTATTATAAAGAATGGTGAGAATTAAGTTTTAATATTTTTTTTAATTAAAAGGTTGGATTTAGCTTATAAATAAAACTATTTTAAACGAGCAGCGAGTTCTATCCCTCTTGAGACCAAAAATTGTTTTTGTTGTTAGCTTATATGAGACCCATGGTCTCTTCGGGAAACAAGGCTATATGCTGGTTCCCAAGTGGTTGCGATTCTGCCTAAAAGCTGAGCTCCAAGAGTTAAAAGTTAAATTTTGAGAATTTTCTGGCCTTCATATGCAATCTTCAGGCATCCTGTAAAGGGAAATTATAATTTAAAAAACAAATAGATTTAACAAAGAGAAATTTTCTTTAGACAACCATTATATTAAAAAAAGGAAAATAAAGGATTGTATCTAAGAATTTTATGGTAGCGCTAGACTCCAACGTGTTTAAAATATAGGGATTAAAACACGATAGATCAAAAGATTAATTTGGAAAGTCACAAAAATATGATAAATTTGTAGCGTTCAGATTAAAAGTATTGAAAAAACAAGTTGAATAAATATTTTGCAACTCAGAAATTAAAGAAATTTTTCTCTACTCAAAATTCATCTAAGGAAGCCCTTGCAATAATTTGTTAAATAAGAATTATACTAACCAATATCTCGTCTCATGTTTTCATTTTCGCCAATTTAGAGTTAAAATTTTAATATTTGCTAAACAGATGTAAAGAAATTTGTTGACATGTCAAATAAAATTTCGGTGTCATCTAGCACATATAAGAATCAACTGAACGGGAGACACTATCACGTTGTTATTAATAACCGCCTTCCATTTCTTTATGAGTTTTCTCTACGAAGTTTATTATTAAATATTACTCTTACATATATAGATATTTACTTCAAGTGCTGGCACTATGGTTTGTGTCTTTGGTACACAGCAAACACACACCATATTATAAAAATAAAGGCTACGAGCTGTGTGAAGGAAAGTATTACGACGGAGATCAGTATTTTTGTGGAGAAGGTCGTCTGTATAGTAGGAGGACATATGGCAATTGTAAAGGGTTAATATATCACAAAGGAAAGCGTGGATGTCATTCAGGAAAAATTTACCGCTTTTATGTGAAACGAAAGTAAGTAAAATAAAAACTTATTCTTTTCCAAGGAAGGTGTTAAATTTTGACGAATAGTTATTTTTGATGTGTAAAATATTAAATTAAATGGGTAAAGATACAGAAGAAAACAATTTTCAAA
>JAUZNK010070445.1:0-14080 GCA_035046665.1 Euphysa ruthae
AAACATAATGTGAAGAAACATTATTTGGAAAAATTAAAACAAAAATACAATTCTGGTTTAATTACATAGAAATTAAATAAGTAATTTATATATTTGAACTGATCACCCCCTACCCATCGAGGGACCACTATGAAAATAAGGTCTTGGTTTTTCTTGTGCTTATCCCTGCTATCAATACCTGTTGTTTAAAATATTGTGGTATACATTAAAAAAAATTTTTTATTTTTTTTTTTTTTTAATGACGTTCTTAACATTTACTTTGTAAATTTTTTATTGATAGTGAATAAATACTTACTTTCTTACTTACTCATGATGTCGTATACGACTAGAATTTTACCTGTACGAAAAGAAGAAAGGAGTGTCCGCCTATTTTAAATTAAAATAACTCTTCTATATTATAATGCTGAACCAGTACCTATTTTTTGACGTCATAATTATGCTCAGCTAAATAACCTGTTCATGCTGAAGCTTCCCCTGTGTCATTGTTTAATATGATCATCTATCCTCAAAATAACCATGACTCATGATCATGCTAAAAATTTTGCTTTCTTTGTTCAATTCCCATTAGATATGAATGTGCTATGCATGCACTGTTTAATATGATTATGGTACTCTTACGAGAACAACTGTCGAATATTATCAGCTAACCTCCGGCATTATATTTTCTTGCTGAACCAACTTTCACTGTTCATTTGACGTTAAAACACAAGTTAACTTTTGAAAACGATATTTACTTAACCTTATATTCTTTAATGTGACTTTCAATTTATCAGTTTTTAAAAATATTTTATTTTCGTTGCCAACGGAATCCTATCAGAATTAACCATGTTCGTCTAATCATTATTCGTCTTTGATATTTTTGTTTGATACTAGTAATTTGTGAGAAAAATTTTGTTTTTAGGAACTGGACTCGAATATGCCCAAATTTTTTGAATTTTCTCTAAACTCGCTTATTTATTTATTTATTTCTTTTTTTTTTTTGTGTGTGAAATCAGAGGATTACAGGGGAAGTTTTCAGACACACATGACTACCTTCCTAAAATTCTCTACAGGGGCCTGGACAAAATTTATGAACCAAAAACGATTAAAAACCATTGTGACTTTTTCCAAAAAATTTACAGTATGATTACACTGAAATAATTTTATTCGTAAATATTATATATAATGAATTATAACAGTCCCTATGGCCCTAAACATGTTCATCTATGTGTATAAAGGATGTTCTTATCAAATTGCAATTGTTACTTTTTTCAAATTTATCATCACATTATAGGACAAGAGAAGTGCCTAAACAGAATTTTAAAACAAGAAGTACATTTTAACTGTTATAACAGTCTGGTTTATTCTGCTACAACAATTTTTGAGACAGAAATCAAATTTATTGAATTTTATAATTAACTAGAAATTAGATATCTGTATTGTCCTTCCAAGATCTCCATTTAAACACAAGTAATATTTTCTTTCAATGTTTTGCAGGATTTTGCAACGGCCAAAGAAATTTGCAAATTATGATGTAAAACTAACTTTTATTTAAGTGTGACAACTTAAATAGTGTTAAATATCTGGAGCTTGTAAAGTAATTCAAAATCTGCAAACATGGTTCTAGCCATAATTTTAAAAGATAATTTACATCACCAGATGTCACCAAAAATAATAATAGTTCTAATATCAATCCTTGCAGTAAACTGCATAGGTTTAATGGAGTGTCATTATGGGTATGTCTGCTAAAACTTATGCAATGTTATTAAACCTTGGCTAAGCGAGTATTAATTCACCCATGTATGTGTTTTAGTTTGTTTGTCCGTAACGCTTTTTCCAGTAACTGCTCATTAATATTTCTGATTTTTGGGTTTTTTCTCATTTTCCTGAAAACCATTTATTTGAATTTCCTGGAATTTTCCATTAAGCGAGAGGATCATAGATTTTTTTTTTTTTTTTTTTTTCAAAAACTGTTCTTTGTTATTCCATGAAATTTCACATAAAGTCAGAGAAGCTTTTTTTTGTTTCATCTACATGGTCGCCATATTGAGTTTCTTTAAAGATGTGATCAGAAAGAAATTTGATCACGTGTCGTCCCTTAGAACTTCTTTTTTTCTTTACTAATAAGATATTTGCTTAGTACAACATAGGTTGCTAAAATATTTATTTACTTACCTGTTTAAACATACTTAACTAGACTAGAATATTTCAAAAGTATGAATTATTAGCTGATACTGTAATATTAATAACATCTTCGTTATTTGGGCAATTTTTCTTTTTAATTTTAGAAAATTCTGGTTAGATGGTGAGATAGTTTAGATACTTTCTTTGTTTTAGCTGGTATTTGGACAATGTTTGGTGGAAACGATCAAGCTGCTACAGGTAATTCCATGGTAACGATATATCCACTATCCAATCATTCTCTTCTCTTACTTTTAATACTTACATACAACTCTACAAAAATTTGCAATCCGTTCCGTGACTCTCTTCTTAAATGTAAACCTGGTAAAGTCTCTAGCGGCAGAGGTGAGTCAAATGATATCTTTTTTCTATTTTCTATTTAATTTTGATAGATATAGATATTTATGCAAGTATGATGAATAAATATAGTTTTTGTGTTTTTAAATAATATATTTAATATTATTTAATATTATCTCTAATATTATTTAAATCAGAAAAAAGGAAATAAAAATACTCTTTGGTACTTAAAGTTTCTAAGTTTCACACTTGTAAAACTCAGTGCGCATTTTTTAAGAATTTTCAACTTAACAGGTGTCCTGTTTTCTTCATTGCTATTCTATAATTATTTGGAGAATCCGGTGTACTTTATTTTTTGTACTTTATGATTTGCGTAATTTTAGGGTAAAGTATTTAATTAAGTAAATCACACCTGCTGCATATATAAATTGTTACCCTACCAAGCGGAATTGGCACAGTGGTAGGACGTTTGACTCCAGAGCGAAAGGTTACGAGTTTGACTCCCATCTCTGGCCGAAACTTATTTCCATGTTATCTTTGAGTTTCTGAGCAAAACTCATTGCGTAATGCAGCGCTAGCTCAAATTGGTAGGGTTGTTTGGTTGAGCGAATTTCGTAGACGCAAATGGGCGATCTAAATACTCCAAGACCCGCCACAAGGGCCCATCTGGAAATATTGTCTTGATAATTTGTTGGTTCCCCGCATTAAATATAACATTCTCATTCTCTCAAGACTGGAGTTAAATGCTGTTGTTGTTGGTGTCAGCATATGCAAAATCTTGAAACAAGAAATGACTTGCCAATATCAAGTCTCTTGTGACTTCACACTAATCTGTGCAGCCAATATTGTTAAGCACAAAAACAGGAACACTGTTTTTGTGTTTGACATCTTTTAACTTCAGGATTCTATTAACTTATTAACTAATCTATTAATCTATTATTAACTAACTCTGTTAACTAACGCTATTAATATGTTATTAATGATTGGTTGTTGATCTGATGATATTTGCAATATGAGATAGATATGGCTGCGCGTAAAATCTTTTTTAGCTGTTACAATTTTTTACTTTACAATTCAAAAAGTTTTTTTTTTCTTTCTCAATTTAATTTAATTTATTCTGTTTATTTACTGGCAATTAGTTTTTTTAGACGAATTAACTTGTTCACTGTTTTGCAACTCGATCAATGAATTAATTTGGTTATTTTATTAGAATGCAACTGTTAATGAGAAAATTGTTGTTTTTATCAGAGATTTTCTTTTGCAATTGTTTTCTTTGGTTTAGATAACGAAAAAACAGACAATGAAGATTGTTCTTTCACACTTAATTTTAATCGTTTATATTCTTCTTTAGCGAGGTTAGATTTGAATTAAACTTTATTTTAATTATTAATATATTAAATTTCTCAGATCATTATAGCCATGCGATGAAATGCGTCATAATAAAACATATGAACCAAACAGCGATATTTTTTGCATCACAATAAAATGGTAAAAGCTACAGAATCAGCTTTACAACTCAATAAATTTGATTCTTTTTTTTTTTTTTTTTTTAGAGATTTACACAAAGAGCAAAGTTTGCTGTTATTATACCTACTCCTACATCGAAACAAATCATTTGTTAAATTTACTTTGAGACAGAATGATCTTCAATTTATTGTAAGTTTGTTCTGCCAATTAAATGCAGTCCTTGTATGGAGCTTAAAGCTTGTTGAAAGTCGTTTTTTACAAAAGTACCAAAGATAACTTTTTTCTTCAGAATATTGTACTTATTTTTTCTGTTTATAAATGCTGTTTCTCAGAATTAGTTAAATTAGTTAAATTAGCTTTTCTAGAATTGTTATGAATTTAAAAAAAAAAAAATTGAAATCTATTATTTTTTTAAATAGTTCTTGTTTTTAAATACTACGTCTAAGTATGCGAAAATCTTGTAAATTTCCAAAATTTTTTTTTTTCAAGTAATTAATCTTTTGTTGATTCACCTGAATTTTGTATTATTTTAAGAAATATAATTTTTAATATTTTTGGTACAATAAACTAAATTCTATTATTTTATTCTTTTGTTGCAAATGGATAAGGCTAGCTACTTCCATAGCCTTATACTTCCAAAGTTCTTATATCTTTTATGATTAGATATTGCCACTTCTGCATGTGCTATACAAGGCTGGAAGTAATGGTGCACATCATATTTACATGGCACTTATTTGTGTGCTTATATTTACACAAGAACAAACTTTCAACACTATAGTGCATGATTTAGTAAGTCAAGATACTTTTTTCTTTGAGAATATTTCTTTGTGTAAAAGACTTATAATTTTTCATTGGGTGATTTTTATGGGTAAACCTGACCGTAAAACATTTTATAGATAATAATATTTTAACCATTTTGAAAACCAGGTTAAGCTGGTCTGTTTACCTGTTTTTATGGGTATTATACCAGGGTTCTAATTTCCAACTGGCAAAGTTTTTCACAACTCGGATAAACCAAAAAAGAACTGATATCTACATAAAACTGTGTTATTTATAAGACAATGACCAGGTTTTACTAATAAGTAAATTAATTTTATTTATATATTTTAAATTTATCTTGCAAAAAAAAAAATTAAAATTGCTTATCCCTATTTCATTCGACTTTAGGAAGATGCGAATTAAGACCACTAATCTGTGTAATAATAAGTTATTTTACAGACCAGATTAAGATTGTATTATCTGCCTTGTAAACAGAGACTGATTATTTATTTTATTTCTTAATATAAAACATTGTTATTATTATCCAGTTTTGTTGTACTTTTAATCTGCAATAAAATTATACTAATTAAATAAATTTGAACAAAAATTTATTTTGAGTAAGTAGTATGTAAAATAAAAACTTAGCTAATTTATAAAAATTATTTGTTTGAATTTTTTTTTTTTAACAAAAATTTTTTAGAAAAGAAAAAAAAGCGTCTTAAGAAAAAAAAGAATTCTCAAGTGTCTAAGTAGTTAAATTAATGCTCAAGTTAACTAATAGACGATAGCTGATAGCTGGGAAATAAAACAGCGAGTGTGATTACATCATCACAAAACAGTGGTGTAATCATAGGCAAAAAATATAACAAGATTTTTCCAGTTTTAATTCTAGCAAGTTAATAATCAAACAGGATAGAGGAGAGTATTATAAACCAATCACTGTTTCGTATTTTCTGTCATGACACAATGTCGGTAGGCCAGTGCCGCACAAAAACCAACGTAAAAAAAATCAGTCTTTGGGATTTGGGTTACAGAGGTGCAAAACACAAAATGATTATTTAAAATTTTATTTATTTACAAATAAAAATAAAAAAGAATTTTGCAAATAAAAGTTAAAAGTAATTAAACATTAAAGATGAAATAAGGTGCTCGATTTCAAGCCTAGTTGAAGCTTTAACGAGCGTGTGAGAAATTTGGCATTATAAACAGACTAGATCAAATCTCATTAGGTAAAGCATTGATGAGCTGATTGGCAGAGGGCTTTTCATGATCTTGGGGTCAATCAGCAAGTACATCTCTTTACTGAAACTCTTTTAAATATCGTTAGGAACTTTATACCTAATGAAATTTTGACATGTAAAGCTAAAGAACCACAGTGGATTAATAGTTACATCAAAGAAGTGTAGAATCATAAAAACCGCTTTTACAAGAAATACACTTCTAGGGGCCTGAAATGGGGAGATAAATTTATTCTTGATTAACATAAAATTTTGCTATGAACTTTTTGAGTAGAGAATTTTATTACTTAGATCTTGATAACAAATTAAACTATTTTACTACTTCTTCTAAGGCTATTTGGTCTATATTGAATCGTTTTGTTAACAAGGTGAAAGTTCAAATCATTCCACCATTATTTGTGAACGGGATTTTTGAGAGTAATTTTCAATTGAAAGCCAATCTCTTTAATGATTTTTCTCAAGTCTGTGTTTTACTGTGAAATGTTTTTTTCTCACCAACAGCTGTCTATTTGATTTAGATTTTTGCCTCAATGATATATCTAAAATCATAAAAAATCTCAATCCTAACAAAGCTCATGGGTATGCTGGTATATCAATTAAAATGATCCAACTATGTGGTTGTGCTATTATTTCTCCTTTATTAATCCTTTTTAAAAACTCTTTTAAGGAAGGATTTTTTCCCCGATTTTTGGGAAAAAGGAATATTGTCCCAGTTCGTAAACAATCAAGTAAAAAAGTTACTAATGACTATAGACCAATATCTCTGTTACCAATATTTAATAAGGAGTTTGAAATTTATGATAATCTTTTCATCCATTTCACTGATAATAAGATACAGATCATCAATTACTTGCATAATAGAAAACAAAGGGTAATGTTAAACAGTCTAAATTCCTGGTGGAATGATGTAACTGCTAGGGTTCTCCAGGGTTTTGTCTTAGACCCTTTGCTTTTTCTATTTTTTATCAATGACTTGCTTAATAATTTGTTATCATCGACTAAACTTTTGGCTGACAATACGTCTATCTTTTATATTGTAAATTGCGTAGAAAAACGTTGCAGCTAACTTAACGCGGGTTATTAATAACTGGGAATAATCAGTGGAAAAATCCTAATAAACAATCCACAGAAGTTATTTTTTACAGAAAAAATATCCCAGTTGTCCAACCTCCTGTTTATTTTAATGACTCTCCTGCTGTACTCTTTCAGAAACACCTGTAATTTATTTTTGATGGGAAACTGGTGTTTGGCCTCCATCGAAATGATGAGATTTCTAATGCGAATAAAGGTATAAAGTAGGCGAATAAAGGGACAGGTGTTATCAAGCAACTTTTGGTTGTTGAAATGAGCATAAATATCGTCATAACTTTTCTGATACGCTTGTTCCTATTTGTAATTCTGGAATCTTAAAATCTGAAACCACTGAACACTTCCTCTTACGCAGTTCTTTGTTTACTCAAAACAATACTCCTCCCCGACAACATTGTTAAATTTGGAAGTGTATCAAATCTCTCTGATGCAAATTTAGTGCATATGTTGCGATACGGTGATGAAAAGTTTGACCCGGACATTAACCTCTCGATTTTTAATGAATCTATCTTTTTTCTAAAAGCAGGGAGATTTGACTCACCACTTTTTCCTTGAATTATTTCCCTTTAGCCAACCTATTATTTTTATTTTATAGTGGTTAGGTTTGTCTAGCACCTAGTATGTATTGTTGCATATTTTATAATATTTTATGTATGTCCATGTTATTGTTATTTACCGTGTTATAAAAAAAAAAAACGAACAACCTCTATGTACAAATCTTCAATTGTCTGCAAAGTGACATTTAAGTTTTTCATGCTGCTTATCTGCTATTTTGGGCAGTTGCCATGGTGGCAGGAATTCAGTTTTTGTTATATTTTTTTTATTGAAGATCTTCAATTTATTAGCTTTCAGAAAATGTATCTTCGTCCTGAGTAAATCTTTTGTGGATTTTGTGTTATTAGTTTTTAGTTCAGTTTCTTATTTTGAAAATATAATGAAAGTAACTCAGGTTTAACTCAGGGCGGAACTACATTTAATATATTTAAAAGAATTTTTTAAAGATCACTGTAACTATGTCTGGTCAGAGTTAGACTGGGTTTTAGACTGGGAAATATGAAAAATATAGCTGGATCCCAAAATATTCTAACAAGCTCTTACAAATATCCCTTAGCAAAATTTCTTTTTAATGCCGACAAAGTTTTGTAAGTTTGCCTTGGTCTGATCTGGTCTGGTCTGTTGTAAGTTTGCCTTGGTCTGATCTGGTCTGGTCTGATCTAGTCTGGATATTTGAAACACTTTTTTCTGAAATTCAAGCATAAAGTTAAAGCATGAGAAAGTAGAAAAAGTTCAAGACCATATAAGCACCTACCAAAAACTTTTATTTTTGTAATTGATCCCAAATATATCGGAGTTTTTCACCAAGTGTGATGTTTTTGAAATGAGTCCATTATTTATTTTTCTTTTTTTTAATTTCGAATGAAGTTAAAAAGCATCTTTTGAGTAAACACATGTTTTTGACAGGAGTAAACACGTGTTTTTGGCGTGAGCAAACACGTGTTTTTGACGCGAGCAAACATATGTTTTTGACGTGAGTAAATTTAAATGTTATCTGCATGAAGTTTCAATTCTGTTTATTTTTTGCTCCAAGCGTAAAAGTTTTGTTGCTAAACTCTTGTCTTTTATTTTTATTTTATTTTTTTGTAATTTTTTCTAAAAAGTTATATATATATATATATATTTATTTATTTTTTCTTTATACAAAAGATTTAATAAATTTATTGGAAACTGTTTTAGAATGATTAATAAAAAATTCCCAATGCTATATCTCATGCTAAACTTATATAGAAACTAATGTGACCCATATTTATTTAGCCTGTGCAAAATGTTGAATGGTACAAAGAACGCAATTTATCGGGATTGAGTCTCGGCAGTCTACTTGTGCACATTTTATTAAGAACAATACAATACAATATGGCATGCACACGGGTAAGATTTGCACATAGTAATATTTATTTAAATTCCATGACTGGATTATGCAAAGAACTGTCTGGACTAAATAGTTCCAAAATAGGGCTTGTTATCCACACATTTTTCTATTTGTTACCAGCCAAATCCTAATGATAAAGAAATCGGTAAAATACAATGTATAGCGAAGTTAAATTTCTTTTTTATATACTGACTCTGACAAATTGAGCTTAATATATATGTTGGTTTTATTGAGATTTTAATAGATTTCATGTGTTAGGAGATCATATGAGCAAAAATTTTTATGTGGAAATATCTATATACCTCGTTCACGGATGTTTTATACTTTATTTTATGTTTATACTTTGAAATGAAATTTTAAATGAAACAAGAATTTAAATATTATTTCTCTTGAGAAATTTATGCTTTTGAATTTTTTTTAATTAAATATACCAATCATTTTGAAACTTTTTTGAGTGACCAAGAGGATAAACTTGCACCAAAAAGATATTTGGCAATAAATAAGATTATTTTATCCATATAGTAACGCTGTATGTGGTGACTCTCTCGAATATGTATGCTTTATTATCTAGGACAAGTATCTCCATACAAATTGTTTAGCATCATTGGCCAATATGTCAAGTAGATTTAAAAATATTCATCCAGTTGTTACACAAAAAATAATAACGTAAGTTGATAAAAATTAATTTTTATTTCTGTTTAATTTTAACCCAATCCCAGATAACTTTTTTTGAAGGAATTAAAGATGAGGAGATCTTAGCTCATTTATTCCTCATAAAAAATTAGTGGGATCATTGATAAAAAAATACTTTGGTAAGAGTATTTTTGCTTGCCAGCAGCATCCTAAAAATTCAAATTTTTACATCCCATCTAATGCTACGTTCCATTTAGTAAGGTTTTTGACAGTAAAGGATTTTCACAGAAACCATTCAATAGCTTTATGGAACTCTGAATTTTTAGTTGTGTACTTGAAAATGTAAAATAAAAGTTTGTTGAAATCCGTTATTGAACCTTTTTTGGTCATCTATCGAAAATTACCTTGCTCTGAAACATTTTAAATACATCTTTAAACAATTAGCAGGTGTACACATTGTGTAACTTTAATATTAAAATTATATATATATATATATATGTATATATATATATATATTAAATTATATATATATTGAATATATTTATAATTTTATTTTTATCTTTTATCTCAGTAAGCAACCCCTTAACTATCACTTTTTATAGTTTCAATTCCACTGATTCTTTGAACTTAAAATCTTTTGGTTTGGCGTAGTTTGCCAAAAGGTTATACGTAAATAAAATACAAATACGGAATACACGGATCGTACACGTACACGTTGTATTCCTTTAATAATTTTTGGCTTACAGCCGTTTATTTCAATTTCAAAACATTGATTCATCTAGGGTCTCAACTATTTTTACTTTCCAGTTTGAAATGTAAAAGCATGCCGCATTTTGGCTTCAGATTTTTTTTAGATTAAAATGTCAATTTAAACTTACACTGAGAAAATCAAGTCAATTTTATATGTGCAGTGAAGACTAGTGGTTAATTGTAGTTCCTAACGGGGTCATTTTAGGCCTTAAAATTTGTAAAATAATTCAGCTGATCAATTATGGGATATTTTTGCTGAAGTTAGTCCTCTTATCAAAATTTTTAAAAAAAATTTAATAAGATTGAAGAGTCATTTTTTTCTTTATCGTGTTTGTTAATAAGAAATTTGCAGATGCATTGGAATATCATATTAATTGTGGAAATCTGTGATTTAGAGTAATCAAAATGTCGTCGAAGTTTACGTTTTTGTACTTGAACTCTTAAGTTCGTCATTCATCAACTTTCGTTCCTGGCTAATGAGCCTCAATACGAGCCAAACATGCACTCACAAGAATACGAGTCAAACATGCACTCACAACAATACGAGTCAAACATGCACTCACAACAATACGAGTCAAACATGCACTCACAACAATACGAGTCAAACACGCACTCACAACTCCATTGATGGTTTTCTTACAAGCCTTTGCTCACTTCTCTTTTATTTGTCTCAAGCCGTATAAGAACATAAAAAGACTTTTGTTCGAAAATATTTTCTTAAATTATCTTTTTGCAGTTTTGAGTTTGTTTACCTATAAGCTTCAATTATTTAGATGTTTTATGTTACAGTAGAAAATGTTCTTGTTGGTAATTTTTAATACTATTTTGGTGTCGCTTATTAAAGTTTTCAAAGCTCTGTTGATCACTGCATCACAGGGTATAATTTCTCTGCATTGATGACATGCTTTACAAGAATACAAAATGATATTAATTGTTTCATCAACAAATCTTATATCAATTTTTGAGCACTGAAAAACATACCCTCCAATTGGGCAATTTATTTGAGGAAATTTTTTTTACTTAATAGCACGTAAAATAACAGTAATATCCAATGAACTTTGTTTCTGTGTTTAGACTTATAGAACAGCTCATCAAAAGACACTCTAAACTAACCAATCCGGACAGTCAAGTGGAGGTATATGCCATGCTTTTAACTTGTTTCATCTCTGTTTTATCTTTGTATATAAGCACTTCCCTATCATTTAGCAGAAAAGCCATATAAGCCTAATAATCTCCTCTTGTAAATTTCGAGTCAACTCGCCCTGTGAGGAGGTAATTATTCCCCACTGGAAAGTTTTAATGATCTCACTCTTTGGAGCGTTATTTAGCATCTCCCGTTTTTTTTTTTTTTTTTTTTTTTTTTTTTTTGGATCCTCCCTCTTTTTAAGTGCCTCCTAATAAATACCACATTAATGCACCTTTGGGAAATCCAGGAGCTGTATCATTGTAAATATTTAAGGTTACAAAATCTTTCGCAGTGGCTGTCCGAAATTTTATAACTTTCATGTCTAACTACGTTATTAGTATAATCAATATGATAAAGTGTTTGATTGGGTGTTTTCCTAAATTTGAGTTGTATCAATTTTCGCAAAGTACTTTTTCTGGATTAAAACTTTGAATCATCCTTTTAAAACTTTTATATGTTATTTATGTATTTTATATAAATGTTATTAGGCGTTTAAAAAAAAGTGTTAAGTGGCTTCTACTTTCAGAAAGAGAATAAAATTATCATTTTTGGTTTGAAAGCTGGTTGCTTTTTGCCAAAAAAAGAAAACACTTTTTTTTTTGAAGCAGAAAAATAAAACTTTTAAAATCAAAATTCGGGATTAACTCCTCATTTGCATACGAATATGTTATTTGGGAAATTTATATCCAGATTTTTAAAAGGGAAGTGTTATTGGCTAGGATAAGGGATTTTTTTCAAAAAAGGGTGCGATTTAGGGTTAGGATTAGAAAGAAAAATGATGAACATTCTAGTCAGTAAAACTTAGAAAATAAAGTTTTTTAAGTAGCAGTAATCCTCATTTGAAAATTTTCTCTTTGCTCTTCTGAAGGTTAAAGAAAATATTCAATTTTCTAAATTTTACTTTGTCTTCCCTATTTTTATTATTATATTTTTATCTTGATAAATTGATTTTTTTAGGTCTTGACCTTTGACAGTTATTAGATTTAATCTGTTTATTTTGTTTTGTTAGTTCTCCACCTCTTGTGATGTTGTATAATTGATTAATCTTTTCCCTCAAGGTCTCCACCTCTGACGCTGTAGTTGTTGAAGAGATAATATATATGCTTTTGGAAATATTATACTCGTGTTTGTCTTCCAACATTGAAGATAACGCCAGTCTGGTGTTCGCTCTGTTGCGAAACAGAGAATTGTTTGATACATTTCGTGGAAATGCCAGGTTTAAAGATATCATCGCAAATATAGATAAAGTAAGGTTAGAATTTCACAGGAAAGTTGACACTTTAAAGCTAGGCCCAAATTACATTGTGTGTTTTACTTTAATTTCATAAACTTTTTCGCAAAGTTTTTTAAAACAATTACCGTAAATAAACTTGTAGAGTGATAAAGATATTACCTGCTATAAAAGAGTGAAAGTTTTTCGCTGATTAAGCAGGAAAATACAAGAGAAAATAAAAAAAGAGAATCTGTTTTCCTGAAATCAATTTCTGTAGATAGCTAAAAAAAGCGCTTTTCTCAGGTTTTTTAGGAATGGAAAAAAGGGTTCGACATTAAAGTAGTGGATATTTTAACTGAATTTAGGAATATACTATGACGAAAGACATAATGTAACTAAATGTGGAAGTATTGTTTGTCATATTTTACAAAAACAATGATATTTTGACACAAACACGTTTGTAAAAGTTTCAAACTACTCCCAAAGAGATGCTTTGACACGAAGCCCGCTGCATAAATGTATAGATATATGTTTAACGTGAGCAAACGCTACAGCCCCATGCATGTTTTAGGCAGTTTAACGTGATGCATGTGTCACGCAATTTTCCAAATTCTCCATCATTTGTTTATTTTTGTACGATTCCTGCTTCCTACAACATTTCAACTGTTCATTTAGATACTCAATTGGTTTGGAGAACATGTAGACAATAAGATAAGTGATGCTAGTACCCCTGATGATGTCATTACTTTGGTAAAAGAAGCTGCTATCCAATGGGATTCTACGATACTAAAAGTATGTCCTTTTCAATTTTTTTCTTATATTTCCAGGGTGATATGTTTAGACGGCAGTTTCACCTGATAGTATGGATCTGTTTGCATTAAACAATACTTCTGATATGAAGCCCAAAACGAATTTTTTTATTATGTAAATATATAAAGTTGGAAGCAATTCATGTGTTGTTAATGAACACAGATAACACATATGGGATTATTTAGAGATATAAAGCTGGAAGCAATTCATGTGTTGTTAATGAACACATATAACACATATGGGGCTCTTTAGAGATATAAAGTTGGAAGCAATTCATGTGTTGTTCATGAACACATATAACACATATGGGGCTCTGTAGAGATATAAAGTTGGAAGCAATTCATGTGTTGTTAATGAACACATATAACACATATGGAGCTCTTTAGAGATATAAAGTTGGAAGCAATTCATGTGTTGTTAATGAACACATAGGACTCTTTTAAAGATATAATTTTTGATTATTAAAGAGATAAAACAATTAAAAACCTTAAATTTTTAATTGTAACTAGCCTGATGATAGGAGCAGCATGACTCCTGAAACGTCGCTCAAT
>JAUZNK010070456.1:0-14077 GCA_035046665.1 Euphysa ruthae
CTTAATCCTTTCCTTTATTTCCTCTTCTTCTGCAATATCATTCGTGTTGTATTGCCAATGTTACAATTAAGAATTTATATCTTTTAAACAGTAGAGCATATCTATATTTGACTTTATTATAATTTAGAGTAAATAAATATATTGCAAAGTTATTAAATATTATATATACATTATACATAACATTGCAAAGTTGAAACTAACCTTGGAGTATGTTGCAGAGGAGATTGCTCACTAGCCATAGTCACTATCAATTTTGACATTTGTTCAGATGTGATGAGTGGTTTCACAAGTGTTGGCACATCTACATTTCTAAACAATCATTGACCAATAGATTAATTGAGCACCAGCTGACTATAATTATCTGAAATTTATCTTAGCGACTGCACACCTATCAGAAAACACGTAAATAAAATTTGTTACAAAGATAAATTTAAAATATCGCTGTTCTCTACTATAAACCTTAATAATACTTACAGAAACAAATTATCAAGAAAACGTAGGGATGCGATAGCATGATGTCTCTTGTCTAGAACTACTCCATCACACATAGATGACCACCAAACTAAATAATTAATTAAAATATTTATGGAAATGTTGCAAATTATTATTCAGAAAAATAAGTTATTCTTGGTGAAAAATAGCACAGAGAAAATACAGAGAAAGTTTCACTTTAAAATAAAAATTTTCAGGCTATACAAATATCCAAAAGATTTAATGATTATATAGTGAGATCTCTGAATATCAAGTTGAATAAAGTTTGTCATTAAGTTTTAATAAAGTTAACAATTTCTTCTTGCTTAGAGTAATTTGAAATGTTCTAAAAATCAGGTAAAATTACACGATAATTTCACATAATATATCAACCAAATTCTGGTGGTTTTAAGAAGAAACAAAGGTTAAAAAAATTTGTAAATTTAAATTTGTATAATCTGTTCTTGACATTGATTTTAACCCTTCCGGTGCGGGTCACCTACATCACAATTTCTATAAAAAAGACGAATTGTCTATATATAGGCGATAATATATACCTATATATTTAGAGGGTTACCATCTAAAGGAATGATGTAATCTTAAAATAAATTATACCAAAATAACAAGAAATGTTTGGACTTTTATAATATATGCATTTAATATAGATAATTATGCATGTAACATATTCGCAAAATTCTAGAGCATAATTTTATAACAAAAAATGATTAAAACAAAATAGCTTTCATTGTTCGAGGAAAGAATACACTCTGTGGAAGGTTACCTAATGATGATTTTTTGTATTTACAAACTGAATTTGATTCTACTATTGATGAAGAAGAGGAAGATGAAGATGATCATGAGCCACTTATTAATTTGTTAGCTGGTGAAATCGATGACAATGGGATTGATTCAGTTCAACATGACCAACCATCAGAACCAACAATAGCCCTAAATAATCCCATTAATAACGCACCAAGAGATGTACCAGATGACAGTACTAAATGAACAGACCAAGATACAGACTTTACATGGATGGATCCATTTACTTTTGCCGATGAGTTGTATTTTTTCTCGTTGTTTGTCCCAGAAAAACTGCTTTTAGAAATAATTTCTGAGATAAATAGATTTGCTAAATCTTATATCGATGCTGAGAAAGCCGCAAACAGTTTGCCTCCCAGATTAAACTTCAGACTTTGGCCCCAAGATGGGATTGATCTTGCCAGGAATAAACGCTTTATTGCATTGACCTTTTATTTTGGTATCGTTAAGAAGAAAAATTTGAAGATGTATTGGTTCATGAATGACAAGCATTCTACACTCTTTCCAAAAAAAGTTATGTCTCGTGATAACTTGTTTAACATTTTGTCATTACTTCACCTGTGTAGCAATGTAAAGTATGTATGTAAAGGACAGCTCGGCTATGACTCTTGCAAAAAACTTGATTCATTTTACAAGTATACTACAAAACAAATCGGTGAAGTTTGGGCGTCACGACAAACATTGTCCATAAACGAAGGATGTATACCTTTCAAAGATAGAATCCATTTTAAGCGTTATAATCCAAGTAAGATTAATAAATATCATATGAAAACATTCAAGCTTGTTGATTCCTCAAATAACTATTTTCTCTTCAAAATCTACACTGGTGTCGATGACTACTCGAAGACTGCAATTGGAAAGATACACAATCGAGTGATGAACATGTGCAAGAACTATTTGAATAATTATTTCATAATATATGGATAACTAATACAGCTCCCACTATCCTCAATGTGAAGAAAGAGAAAACAGGGGCTTTTGGAACACTCCGTTCAAACCGTAAAAGTGTGCCTGCAGACCTATCAAATGCAAAGTTAAAAACAAATGGTGAATCAACACTGCCACAAAAATGGACAACAGTACAAGAAAACACAAACTGATTTCCATATTAGTGTGATTAAAAAGCTTGTTGCGGAAGCTGTTATAGACTCTTCCTTAAATAACTCGTATAATGTGGAGTATGAAAGGCTTTCTGGTACACATTTTTCATGTAAAATTGTAGTACCAGACCATACAAAGTATTCATATTCAAAGTGCATGTAGAGTTTGTTGTCCTGCAGAACGAAAATTTTTTAGACGGCAAGGTGACAGTAAAAAAAAAAAAAAAAACCGGCAAGCGAATTATCTATGAGTGTAAGACTTACAAGGTTGCACTATTTTGAACTATATCATTTAAACAAGAACTATGTAGATATCTACATAGAGAGATTCCTCAAAGAAATATCATTTTACAGTAATTTTACACAAACTCTCATTTATTGGGAACTCATTGTTAGTTGTTTTTTTTTTAAAGGGATATATATAAAAAAAGCATTTTGTTTCATTAGTAAAATTTGAGTCTTCTTACACCATCTCGAAATAGAAAAAATTACTACAACATCATTTCTAGAAGCTTTTATCCCAGAAAAGAAATTTTTTTTTCACAAAATTTATTCAAAATTCCAATTAACTCTATTTTTATTTTTAATAATATAAGCATTCTTCAACTTAAAATCTATCATTTGAGCCTTTGTAGGATTTCCAGAACCTTCTAGAAGTCAAAATATTCACATTTAAAGAAAATAAGTATTTTTGGCTACTTTTTTTTAAAAACCCCATTGTCCACACGAAATGTAACAGAAAATAGGTTCCCGTACCACGAAGGTTAACATTGATTTACTATCAAACTCCTAAGAATCTACATAAAGCCTATGAAAACGCCCTAACATCTGATGAGATAAGTGACCGTGATTTTTATCGTAAGCATTCAAAAACAAATATTTGAGCATCGATACGCATATTGAGAATTTCACCTCACATATCTGATTAAAGCTCACATATTTGATTAAAGCTCAATGCATGTGATTATTAATATAAAGGGACTGCAGCCATACATAATTAATAATGATATCATTGTTTATCATCGTTTCTTTAGAAATTTAAGCCCAATCACCCTCCCCTCATTTCACCCAAACCCAAGAATTTATCTTTTAAAAGTTCTTCTAAAACCAAAATTTCGCAGCTCTCTTTTTATAATTAAACAAAAAAAAATCAAAAAATATAGTTGTTATTATATTAACATGTCGGTTTATTCGAATGAAATCTCACTCTATTTTTATTATATATAACCTCTTTCCTTCATTGTTTTTTTAAAGAGCATTTTTTTTTTCACATAAGATCCTTAAATGAAGCATTCTCAGATTCATTTCTCAAATGTTTTCTTCAAAGTGACAAAAAAATGATTATTAAATAAATTTTGGCTTTGAATATAAAAAATACCTGAAAGACCATTTTTAATGTTTTTGTCAGCTTGAGAGAAAGCCCAGATAATAGCAAGATACGGGTCACCATTACGGGCCTTCCCATGCACAATCTCGTTACAATTATCAACAAATATCTCTGGTTTAATGCTTGCAAGTAATTGAATGAAGATTCTGAAGGCAACAGTAGAATGTCCTATGAATAAATAAAAATTGAGTTACGAAAAATTATGAGGTTTTTCATTGCAAAAACAAAATTTAATTAGAAATACCAAGTAGTGCTCAAAAAGCATTAATAATCAGAAAAACTAAAATTAATATATAACTTAACATTGAGTCCTAGTGATTTACAGCTACATTTACATTTAAAGAGATACTGTAGAAAGTAAAGTATTATACATACAGGGCGACCTGTTTGAGAAAATAAGAAAGCAAAAAGACAAAATTAAAGTTATTAAAGAGAGTTAGAATGTAAATAAATGAAAAAAATTCCAAGGTAGGTTATTGGAAAATTATAAAAGAGTGGTGTATCATAATATTGAAGAAGGAATTTTAAGACTTAATTATTTTTGTTACCTCAACTAATAAGCTGATTATTAGATTTATATGTGTATAAAACCACAGAACATTTTAACATGTTTTAGTTTAAACTCCTTAAACATTTTTCTTTTTAGAAATCCAATCTTTGATTTATCAAATGCGCAGATAACAAATTGTCAAATATTAATACTAAAAATTCTAAAATGAAATTAGTTTAAAATTTTATTTTTTTTACATGAATTTTCCAGATCTTGATGTTTCAGGATTAACACCATTGCCAGAACCTGAGAGCTTTGATCAATTTCCAATATAAATTTATGTGCTTGATGTTAATCAATATTTTAAAGAATTTTTAGATTTATTAAAATAATTATTAAAGGATGAATTTCAAGTAATTAAAAATAATACCAGTAAATTTTTTAAACTTTCAGAGAACTTGAGGTTCAAGCTATTGATTCATTTTTTTGTTTCGATGAAAATTTGTTTTTCAGTTATGTAATTTCTTTTCAAGCATTTAACACTTGGCTTGTTACTATTTCATTCAAACATTTTTATTCTGTTGTACTCAAGTTTTATTCCAAAAATTTTCAATATTTCTTTTTTACATTAGGATAGGACTATTTTTTTCTTTTAAGTTGATCTAAGACATCATAAATTATTTTTTGACTGTTAAAAACATCTCAAATTATGTCTACATGTGTATGACTATTTAATATTTCTTTTATCCTTACCTTTTTGTATTTCATCCCCTAAGCATGCAACAAGAAATATAAAGAAACTGCTGAGAGTGTTTTTGTCACATTTTGAAATTAAAGAAGTTAATTCTGTTTTTACTTCGTCACAGACAACATTAATTGGATAATCTAAAATAAATTATAATGTAAACAAGGAAATACATATTAAAATTTAAAGTACCAGAAAAACTAATGAAAGGATCAGAATATAAAATTTTCATTCAAAAATAATCAGTAATATTAATTTTTATACATCAAAACAAAAATGATGCTGATAAAATTTTTAAATGGTATCCCATGAAAAATTCGGGTAAAATGATTTTTTTTAGGACCGTTTTTGATTTTTCAATACCTGATATATTTTGAGAAAATTTAAAAAAATTTTAGGTCTAAAATCACCAATTTGCTTTAGTAGCCTTTAAATCCATGCAAAAAAATAGAAAAAAGTATATAAGAATTTGTAACAAGAATTTGTAACAAGCAAGGAAAATAAAGGCAGGAGTGATTTCATTGGGCTGTCAAAAAGTGTTTGAAATGAATGAAAAGATTGATGTCAAAACTTATGGAAATGTATCAACCAAATATTACATACCCGATAAAAAGAGAAAAACTAAAATAAATTGATTTAGAACCATTTTCTAAGATTTACTAAGGTGCTGCAATTTACAAATCTAGCCTGCATTTAGGCTCACTGGTGACATTATTAAAATATGAAGCTATTTTGAAGAGAAATTTCCATCAAAAAACAGTTTAGAACCAAACATCCGAATACTAGCCATTAATTACCAAACTGCTACTACAGTAAAAAAATTGAGGATTTCTGAAATACTAATTTTATTACATTGAAAACTTGCAACTAATTATATCCAAAATGCTAACATTACATTTCTTATTCAATGCAATTTTTAAAAAAAAAACAAGTGATTATTTTCAATTAAATCATATGCTCATTAATGATTGTGCTAATAACAGATAACGATTGTGCTAATAACAGATAACGATTGTGCTAATAACAAATAATGATTGTGCTAATAACAGATAAGCAACCAGTGTTGTTATCAACGATTCTTTGATTTACGTTTTCACTTAAAACAAGGAAGATATGAAAAGGTGTCTTTCATATATTTTACAAAAGATAAATTCTCACACAGGCATCCACAATGAAGTGTATACTTCAGCTGACATAGCATGAAAAGTTTGATGCATAAAATTTTACCTTTATCCTTGTTCAAATAAGCAAGGTCAGATTTTTCATTGGGACCAGATAATTGTAATTGCATCCAAGAGGCAATCTCCTTTAACCAAATCTAATAGAAAAAGAATACTTGTCTCTAATAAGGCCTGTAATCAAACTGATTGCAAAGCCAAACCTTCAAACTGTAATTATTAATAGGACATATTTAGTTTTGATGGCTTTAACATCACTCCAATGGCTTTAAGTTCTTAAAACTATTACTGTTTTTAGCTATTTAAAACTATCAAAAAAGCTGTACAATAAAATAAGTTAGGAACGTTAAATATTGTGGTTTACCTAAATTTCGCTGTATCCACTAAAGCCAACATTTGTAGCATTTTTTGAACATCAAAATTTTTTTGGTAAAAACTTACAAGCTGGTGACCAGGAAATTTCCTTTTGATTTCTTTCAGCTGTGTTCTTAATTCTTCGACATTAACCTGAAAATAAAAAAATAATAATAAGAAAACAAGAAATAAAAAAGGGCCGAATATTTTAAACGAAACAAGCCTTTTACGCAACCTGGCAGCCTTTGAAGAACTCACTAATTAATAGAAGATAGCTTGTTGACAAAAATAAGTTCAAACATGACCGACCAAGCTATGCTCCTATCTTTTTTCAGATTTTGGACACTCATCTATTTTTTCATATGCGGTATGTCAGAAAAATAAGCATCTCTAGCCCCTTGAAAATTTATTTTCCTGAAAATCAAATAAGATGGTTCAAAAAGTTTGACATTATTATAATTTTGAAGAAGAAAGAAATATGCACATTTTTCATTGTATCCATGAAGACAAGGTTACAGCCTATATTGCAACTGGCTTTAATAATTGAAAATAGTCCCAAAACATTTCAAAACATTTTCAAGAAAAGTAATTGCCACAAAACAAAGCTACATTGGTCTATGAACTGATAGTACCAACATGTCATATAGTTGGACTGAATAATGTAAGAATTTTTAAAGAAAGATATTGCAAGTTACGCTACTTAAAAACTGTAATGAAGCATATTCAGTATTTAGCTTGAAAAAGGATTGATTTTTGTGGAAATGTAGATGGAAAAAACAATTGCTACTGTTGTAAACAAATGATTATCCAGATATTAATAACACACAAAAATCTAAAAGCCAAAGAAAGAAGCAAAAAATTATAATATCCTATGATACAAATGTTAATTTCCTTTCATGAAAAATCAGCCAAGTTGATTGCAGGTAAGATGACACAGAAAATGTCATTTTGATTAAGAAATGAGATAGATAAAAAAGGAATCAAGATATTTTTTTCCTGCAAAGTGGATTAATATGGTCATCGATCTAAGCCGTGTTATTAATCAGATAGCTTAAAAATTTTAAAAGGTAGTATAATTACAGATGCCTTAATATACACTCCACAATGTGGATTAGAATGCAGTCAAAAAATAAGATTTTAAGATGAAGAATATGTAGGAATCATGATGATTTACATCTGTCAAGTCAATCATTGTTTATTGTGTTGAAATCAGAGAAAGTTTTTTAAGTGATGGAAAGGTTAGACATAGTGAAAAATGCTAAACTCAACACTTAAGCCAGCTGAATTTCATGTTAAGATTAGGAAAGTGAGAAGTACTAAGAAATAGTTTGTGTGAGGAAGAAAGGTATGAAGATTAGATGACTTTAGCGTTACAAGAAACCTTAAATCATATGCAGATAAGTATGAAGAAACTTGAAAATCTCTGTTGTAAAGTTATTGAAAAGTTTTAAAAGATTATATAATAGAAGCTACAGATAAATTTTGTAGATAGCAACGCCCAAGAGAAAGGAAGACTTTGGAATGAATAGAATAAAGGAAAAATAGTTAAGAAAGTTTATTTAGAGACTAATAGAAAGTCAAAAAAGGAAATGGGTGACACTAAATGTAAGGCAAAGATTTCCATAATGGTAAAAATAGAGATAACTCAAGTTTTTAAAATTGTAAAGCTATGAGGAAAGACTATGTGCTGGAAGGGTTGTTGAAATTTTGCCTGTCATTGATAAAATTAAGAAAGGAACCAGAAAAAGTTGTTTTGAGAGTCTGCTGAACACAGTATATGAGTGAGATAGGAATAATTTGTTACAAGGAGATCCAACTAATAGTGTAGCTATTTAGTTGAAAATAATAAGGTTAGAGATTCAGTTAAGAAGATGAAGAATAGAATGGATCCATGCTCTTTAGTTTTTTGTCTCAGAGTTGACAGCAGCTTCAGAGTTAAAGATCATTATAATGATATTACATATATCATTATAATGGTATTACACACTTTCTAATGCATTGTGCAATACCTGCACATTGGGAGCTAGTAAAATGTTGCGAGGATAAAGGGAATGTTTTGCAAATTGGTTTTGAAAGTAATGAAGAAGCTTATCAGAAATTAGGTTGATATAGATGAGTTTGGTTTCATGCTAGGTAATGGAACAACAGATGCTATCTTTTATCAAGACAACTAAAAGAATGGCTAATTGGTATAGTTTAAGTAATGTATATGAATAAGAGTTACTCTAAGGAGACCAGATAGCATTAGTTAAAAGTCAATAGGTTTAAAAGTCAACTTTAGAAAGAAAAAAGTGATGATTAGAATTTGTAATATAGGGAAAGTTAGAGAAAAAGTTGAACTCCCTTATGGCGTTTTTTAGGAAAGGTTTAGGTAGTAATTTTGTGCATTATTAGTTTTATTAAGTGCAAAAGCAATGCAGTGATTTAAATAACTTCAAATAACTTCAAAGTTTAAAATGTAACTTGATCAGTAAAAGAAAGTGATAGATTTGGAGAAATGATGCTAGAAAAATAAGTTAAATATATAAGGTTAGTTTAAAATATTGGGTCTAATAATAGACAGGAAGTAAGTGTATGAATTAAGGGAAGTTTTGCAGCCTAGAAGGTTATAGTAGCATAGTTAACTAGGAAGGATGGACAAAACTAGTTGGACCACTAAATGAAACTTAAAAAAGTATATAGCTTCCTTGATTACAATGCTAAAAGCAATAACATTATCATGACCATTAGATAAATCTTCAACAGAAGCTGGTTATATAAAGTAATGGTTGATTAACTGAGCTTATGGCAGATAGCTAGTAATGCTTTATTTTTGTTTGCTTTATTCATCACACTTGCTCTTACAGGCTTGTGGTTTATATCATTAATACATACAGCATTCATTATACTTTCAGGGAATAAATCAGATTTTGATTTTTGCTTTTTATGCTAAACATGAAATCCTCATTGTTGTCAAGTTCATGTGGATCCCTAAAGTACTTTGATAATTTGTAAAGTATTTTAACATAATTGGTTAATTATTTTATATTAAAACGAAACGTGTGTAAAGAGGCAAAAACGCGCTAAATTAACTTACGCTTCGTATCTTTTCTTCCATATCAAATACAGGAACAACCTTTGCAGTTTTCTTCTGTTTTGTTCGAACTCTAGCTCTAGGAGATTTGGAGTAATTATTTTCATCACTTGATAAATCTGGAACCATCAGAGATGGTAATTTTTCGTCTGAATCTTGATCTTTGAACCCAGCTGCAAACATGGTGGGTTGTAACTTCATTGGATCTATAAAAAAAATATATATATATATCGAATCAAAACAGAATATTGAGGCCAACCCTAATAATCAAAATTATTCTTTCTGCTAATACCTTATTTATAGTCCATTTTTATAAATATGTTAACTCGAGAAAGTTCTATCAATTCATAATTTTTAAGATATCTCTCATTCTTTTAAAGAAACATTAAGAATAACTAACCACTAACCAATAGCCAACCACTACATGAAAGTTAAGCAAAACAACTATACCCAGTTACAGATAATTCATCAGGCAATTTCAAAAACTAGGTACTTGCTTGAAAAAGCTTCTGTAAAATTATAACCAAATCAAACATACCTTTCATATTATCCAAGCTCTCTTTTATAATTAAAAAATTTGAATTTGAAATCATCCGTAAATTTCTAGAACACATCTTAAATTTAATAGCTTTTGTTATTACTGTTATTAATGAATTCTTCTTTTTTCTGTAAAAAATGATTCTAAATCATTCATGTATTTAATGTCACTTTTTAAATATTTAAATAAAGGATCAAAATTATTGAAAACTAGAATATTTAAATGAATTTCTGTCAACTCAGAATATGATTTTCTCACCATACACATAAAATGAAAGGTTGAAATTTTGTATAGTAGCATTTAATGTTCTTAAAATAAGGAATATATTAACATATATTTTTTGGAACATGGGTAATACCAGTTTAGTGCCTGGCACCAACACATTACTTTGTTTGACAGGGTTCAAAAAGTAACAATTGAGTTCAGTATGATAGCATACTTGAATTTTGATTTTTTTGGATATCACACTTTAAATTCTTCTGAAATGTATGTGTGTAAATAAAATTTTTTTATTTAATAAGTAGGTTGATAGTTTGATCTAAATATGATTTTTATTCTTTTTTGCAGGTTTGAAAAAGTAATGTGACAAGGGAACATCAGCCTGTGATATGTTTTGTCATGGTAAAGTATATTTCGATTTCACAAGGTAAAATATAAACTCTTACAGAGTGGGATTGGAGAACCTTAAATATCACACCTACGTGGTATAAGTTTATCGTTGTCACGTCAAGGGATACGATCCTAAAAGAGAATAAACTATCAAACCTAATGGGAGTAGAATCCTAAACACTGCACCTACAAATACAGGTTTATTTTCACATAATATATGTGACATAGATTTTTTTTTTTTAACGTTACAGTCAATTTTGTTAGTTTTTTTACAATTTTGATTGATTTCTTTGGAAAATCTTGTTTCTTAATGTAATTTTTATTCTTCTTTGTTAAATATATTTTAAATAGTTCTATCTGAAACATTTTTTACAAGAGTCTTCGAGACTACTTCTTACTTTTTAAGAAAACGTTGGAAGGAAACTTTAAAAACATAAAAAATAAAGTGTTCTACTTTTATATTTAGCTGTTTTCCTATTTTATTTATTTTGTTCTAATAATTTATATCGGTTCCCACAGCATCGTGGTGAAACCATGAAAACTCAATATGATACTCAAGCTTGATAAAAATAAGATATTTACAGAAACAAAGATGTCACTAATCTATAAAATTTCTTTTTTCAGATTTATGATATAACCTGACATTTTACGTATTTATTTTTAAACATAAATAAAAAAACAACTGTTTAAAAATATGTTAAAATCAAAAAATTCTAATAACATTTCACTCATAAAAAACAAAGAAATAAAATTAACAAATGTATCTTTTGTCAGTTGATTACTGGATTGTTGAAACTAATTAAGGGCATAAAACTTTGACGATCACATCAATCAAGTTATATTTAAATAACACCTGAAAGAATTTATTAATTTTAAGCACTTCTACTGACTTTTCAAATGTTTCCACATGAGATGCTTAATCAAATTATGGTTTTAATAACAAAGATCCTTTAAGAGACAAATTATGATATTTTTTTGAGAAATTGTATCAGAACATTGATATATTCTTTGAAAAGTCAAACTTCTGTAATAATATCTTGATTTTCCAATACAGAATTTGTAGGTTCCATTCAAATGTTCCATTAAAATACTTTAGACAATTATTCATTTTTATTTATATATGTACATGTAGAAAAACAATGCATCCCAACACAAGAATTTAAAAAAGTTTTTATAGAATGTAAAGCAAATCAATCTAAATTGTTTGACAGTAGCATTCTTCAGCAGTACATTTGTTTCTGTTAAAATCAGTACTTCCAGTACTTGTCTGACGTATTTTATCAATATGTATGCTGACGTCTAATACAGAAAAATTTCTTATACTATCAGGAAAAAAAATTATAAAATATTCGATGTAACCTGCTTGAAGGTGGTCATGTCTACTACAAATGCTAAGACTAAGTCTTACAAAAAACACTGATTTTTCATGTATTTTTTATAAAAAGCAGAGGTTATCAAAAAATCTATGATGAAAATGATTACTGTATACAATCAATAAATAATACATTTATTAACCAAACTTTACATTATACATTGAGTTTCAATTTCATAGTGCCTTTTTGTTTAAGCAATGCTTTGAGAGCGTTTTCTTTGTAATTTATGGTCCAGTTTTAGAAACTATACATCACCTGTGGCAGGATTGAAAAATTTTGATGAAAAAATAATTTAATTTACTTAAAAAGTCAAATTAATATTATATAATCGAAAAACTACCTGGCTTACCACTACCTAGAGATATATATCTACACCCTGTTTGAAGTTCAAATGGAAGAGCACTTATATATATTCAAAAATAATACAAAAATAATAAATTGACACATGTAACCAAAAATCTAGCCATTTTATTGGAAAATTTAATAACAGTAAAACGTAGAATTTTTCACATATTTTAAATCATAAAATGAGAAATATTGTACGTGTAATCCTGGTGCTATCTGACCCACAATTACTTAAAGTTGACAAAGTTGTGTACCTCAATACATGTTAAAATTTCAATTTATTTTTTAATATGTAAGTTTTTTTTGTTTACTCAAAATTTTGGAGTCTAACAGTGTGTAACAATGTTACATGCTGAAGTAATTCATTATATGCTCATTAATGAGTACAAAAATGTAGAAACTTAAAATTCTGAGTGCATCAGAAGCAAATCTGGTTGCATAAAGATCCAATACTTTACTTACATTCACATATTTTTTTCTACTAAAATATGTTTAATCTTTCATTACCTGTTACCCAATGAGCGTGTAGTAGTAGTATTAGCAAATTGTGCACAAATTAGTGAAAACAAAACTTCAGTTTAAAATAAATTAGACAGATTTTTCAATTCAGAAAGATAAAAATAATGTTTTTATGATGTTCTGTTCTTGATTTATGACTTTTTTTGAAAAATGGCTTCTGGTGACACAAAATTTTTTTTTTAAATATAGATAAAATATTGCAAACTCTTCTTGAAAGCATTGATTGACAATGGCTTTGATTTGAGTACATTATTGTTTTAATAGTAGAAAATATACCATAGGCTCAAGATCAAACACCACCATACCCATGTCTACCACAAAAATCAAGGGTTCCTTATTTATAAGGAAATAATTCATCTATAACTAAAATTCCATAAATAGAAACTAAAAGCAACAATTAAGTTAGATTTGCTGGTAAAAATTATTTCAACAAAAACAGATTCTACGAGTAGTTTATAAATTAATAGATCTGTATATAACCATACTTATTTGAAATGTACAAGAGTACTTTTCCACAGGAAACCTCAAATGGAGTGTGCTCATATCTATATCCTTCTATCTCTATTGGAATTATGTATATAACTCCTTTTTTACTTCTTGTCTCAGTTGAGCCTATCATGCTGAAGTCAAAATCAATCAAACTTATAAGAGTCGCTAGTTTATCGGAAAAAGCGTTTTTAAAAAGAAGTTTTTAGATGAAAAGCAGAAAATGAATTATTACTTTGAAATTTAGATTGTGAAGAAATTTATCAATAACAGTTACAATCTAATACGTAGGAAGATTTGCATTTATCTGTTTTTTCAGATGAGCCTAAAGATTGATAATTAAAATGATTATTAAATTGTGTATAATCAATCAATCCATCATTTTTATCCACTTTATTAATTTTCACAATTTATCAATTTATATAACTGAAATTTATACAATAACCTATAATTGTATAGCGAGGTAACACATGAATAGTAAAAAATTATACTAGAAAAATTTGGTTACCTAAATAGTAGGACAAAAAATTCTTAGAAATAAGATGTAAAGTAAAAGAACGAAAAACTATAAAAGGAATGAAAATGAAAAA
>JAUZNK010070467.1:0-14076 GCA_035046665.1 Euphysa ruthae
TATTTATGTATATATGTGTTTATGTTCCACTACTTCTTTTTATTGGGTCTGAGATTTTCTGAGGATGTTCAGAATAATGGCGGGAAAAAAATTGGAAAAAATTTATTTTTTTATTTAAACTCCAGAAATTGTAGGGGTAAAGGTGAGTATACAATGTGTGCCAATAAGTTAAATGATATTGCAATATTTAACAATAATATTATAAATAAAATTTTAAATCCAGGCTACCTGTTCAAAGATAATGCAACTGTAGAACCAGAGATGGCTGTTCAGATCAATTTATGTTTGAAGAATAATGCAGTTTACAAGATAGAGACGAAACTAACAATAGCAGCGATACCACGAAGATTTAACAAAATAAATCCTAAGATAAATTATTTGTGACAAAGGGAATGACACGAATTGACAATATAAATTATGGCTATGATCAAAAGTAACTAGGAATTTCGTATTTTATTAGGATAAATATTAACAGCAGCTTATGATGACGCTTAAGAAACGTTTAAAGACAATAGAAGTATTGTTCTCTTTACTCTACAAAAATGGGATTTAATGTAAGCAACTGATTATAAAAAATATTTCCTAACGACAATAACAACCGAGATAAAAAAGAAATAAACACAAACTCTATTCTCATTTTTTTCAAAACTAGATCGAGGTTAAATATAACATAAGAAGCACGTCCTTCCAAAAGTTGAGAAAGTACAAGAACAAAGAATAAGGCACAATACAAATTTCAATAAATTCCTTAATATTTTGTCTTCTTAACATTTAGTGAAGGAACAAATTGAATATGTATAAATATAAGCTATATATATCCTTACAGGTTAAATACTTTTAATCTAATATATGCAAGTCATGAAACTGTTTATTCAAATATCAAAGGCATTACAAAAACAGCAAGAAAATCTCCTAATAATATTTTCTTCTATCTATAATATATTAAAGACCAAATAAATTTATAATAATTGTAAAAAAATACATTTGTGTGTACTAATGCACTCATTCTTCTAAATATTCTCCAGCTGAATTGTGGCCATCACATTCTCTCTAATTATGTAATATCCATGAGTTAACGTATTGATTCCATCTTCCAAAATATTATGTTTGCCAATAAAAAATGGTATTTTATATTTTGAATAGGCCGTTCCAATAAATCTCCGAATGTGCAAGTACCATATTTTATGAATACAAGTACCATTCTGGTAGTTGTATTCATAAAACCAAAGCAAGTAACATAAACTGACATTGAAAATCCTCTACAAGCATTATCTGATTACTCCTCCTGACACGTCAGAACCGTCATTAATTATCTTTTCGTTTACAGAACTGGATTTTTATGAAAAAAGTTGTAGAATAACTTGTATGCCTTGTTGTTACAGTAATTAAAAACGTAATAAGTATTTTACTTGTTTTTTATGTTATATAAAGGAAAATATGTTATGAAGACAATGGCGGTCCGAAATCAGTAGAAAAAAACGTTGTTTCCTCCTAGAGAGTATGTTCTCTTCATTTTGAAGATATGAAAACGACATATTTAAACAATGTTCTTACTATTGTGCAGAAGTTACCTACAGTAGCTAAACCTCGGAAAAAATGAAACTTCCTAGGCCTTATAATAGAGGAGACTTAAGTACCCAATATTTGAAAATCTAAAGCTTACAAATGAGGAGAGAATGTAACAAGAGAATGAAACTTTAAAAGCTCAGCTAAGGGAGCTATTTGAAGAACAACAAACCAGAATTTTGTCCACTAAATTGAGCTTTCCGCTTGTAAAAGACTACGGGGTTTTGCGAAACACATTTTAATTGTCAATGGCAGCAGATATTTTATGTAATTTAAGTATTTTTTTGTTGTTTGGTTATTTGGTTAACCTTTGACCTCCTCTAACATCAGATGTCAACAAAGATAAAGATGGAAACTTTAAACTTTAATGGAAAACTATATTTTGGCGGTGTCATTTTGAAAGCTACACCAAATTGTATTGTGAAATGTTTTCACATAAATCGAAAAAAAAAATTTTTTTTGCTTTTAGTATCTGTGAAGATATAAAACATAAATTTGTAAACACTGGTAAAATAAAGCTAAGCCAAGTGTTCTTGTTGAAATAAATATTTTCAACGTGTATTTTTCACTGTAAACAACAAAGCAATTTCTGCAGTATTTGTTAGAGCCACCAATTACACTTTGCCATTGATAATAACAACCATGGTTTAATTTTAACTTGGATTAGTTTCAAATAAAAGTTTTTGTCTTCGCTAGCATGACTAATCGTTAAATTTTTTTTCGAATAGGGTCACTTTACTTCGATTATTTTTCTTTTACTTTTACTCACAAAATCATTTGGAATGCATCCTAGCCACGGCGATTTTGAATTAATAATAAAACCACAGCTGGTTACTTTGAAATAGTTTTGAGTTAGCAGTAATAGTTTTCTACAAGAATGAGGGAAAGTTGATTTTCGTATATTTTAAACCGAACCAAAATTAGACGAGGTGAAAAAGTTAGGATGATTTAAAGGAGTTGAAACGAATTTTAACTATAATTTATTTAACACCTTTTTTATTTTTTTTTTAGTCTAAAATTTCTCAATACCCCCTGGTTTATGGCACGTAATTTTTGATAGCCACCTGTTCGGCCCAAAAACCATCTCAAATCTTACTCTCCTTGGTACAAGCTATAAGAAAAACATCATGAAAATTTTTACCTCTAAAGGCGACCCCTAGCTTCCGTTTTACCTGGACTAATTGTTTAATTTTGTCATTAATATAAATTTAATAATTCCATCTTCCAAAATACAAAATTTAACAACCATTACAGGTAAAGAAAAATTGTTTTTGAACTAAATACTTCCCTTTTTTAGGATATATATTGAATAACTATTGTTTATATGCACTTATGTGTACCGTTCTGCACTCATACATATTATTTCACTATTAGCACGTGATGTCGAGGACAGCCTGATTTCAACCCCTAGCTACTTCACAAACCAAATACGCGCTTAGGGCCTGCTACCCTATAGAGCATTCTACCCAAGTTTGGACATCAAATTATTCTATTATCGTGTTAATTCATTATTAAAAAATTAAAACTTGGATAGAGACTAGGTCCCGTGTAATTATGTGTTTTTTACATAATAAATAATTGGTATATTTCCACTTATATTATCAACATTACAGGGCCGACAAAATCATTTTTGAAGTGGGGGAGCCAAATAATATATTGACTAAGGAGGCCCCACCATAGTTGAACTTCAGTTTGGCTAAAACGCTATCCACATTCCTGAATTTTGTAATATTAAAGACGAGAACAAGTTACCTTTTTCGAGAAAAAAGTTAGCTTCGTTCTTGTTATTACAAAGAAACTTCTTTTAAAAGTACAACGTTAAAGATAACAATGTATACTTAAATTATATTATTTATATATAATTAATTATAGTAAACTTAAATAATACAAAAACAAATAATAACAAAAAAAAAAATTTCCAGAGTAATTGAGTCTGCCTTCCCTAGCCGTCTCTAATTCTTTGCAAACTTCGTTAACATTAATATGGTCACTCAATTATTTGTGAATAGTCAATATACCCAAAGCATTAAATCGTTGACTTTTCATTGCTGACCGTAACCATGTTTTGAGCCGCCTTGCGGTGGAAAATGATTGCTTTAGTGTGCATTAAAATGCTGGATTAACCAAAAGGAGTTTGATAAATTGCATTAGATTTGGCATAAGGCCACGATCAGCTTTAGAACAATTCTTAATTTTTTTTCAAAATGTCTCTAAAACACTCAGGTTTTGTTTTAATTGTTGCACGAAGAACGTTACTTTCAATTTTGATAGCTTCGAGGTCGATCTCATCACCGTATAGTTCTTGAATACTCTTTTCCAGCTCTTTGTTGCTATTAGCTTGATTAATATTATTCAGCAGGCAAGATTCAAGGTTGGCAAAGATGGTGCAGCTCGGCTGATTGAATCTTTCTTTCACAGAGTTTATCATTACATCTAGTACTTCATGGTAGATGGATCTGTAATGTTCCTTTGCATTCATTGAGTGATGCGGTTCGCTGCTTTTGGAGGGCCCATCCACACGAAAGTAATCAGTCATCCTTCTTTAGTTGGGCTTCAATAAAATAAAACTGCGATGATTTCTTAACAACTGATTCAAAAAAAAGATCAGCAGCCTCCTCATACTTAAAGTTTTGACTGTTTTCATTGTGGTAGATTTTCCATCTATTGCTGAATGATTCTCACTTTGTAAGGATTTAGAGAGGTTTTCAGTCAAGGAGTATACAATGTGTGCTAAATTTATGCTATAAAAAAAAACGAAATTTTGTCATTTGATATCGGCAGCCAATAACTCTGGCTCGAATTTCACTGTTTAAATTTTCCTCCAAAGACAAAATCAAAAGTTCAAAGAGTGGTTTATAGTTTGCAACAATCTTTCTCATAGAAGTTGTACAAAGCTTGGAGAGTGACTCGATACTTTCATAGAGTAGATCATCTGCGTATTCGATTTCTACATTTTGTTTGATTTCTCCTAATAGTTGCTCCCTTTTAGGAGAATACTTTACTAAAGTTGTTATCTCACCAGCGATTGCGATAACATCTCCAAGAAGGCGGGATGATTTGGTTGTGTCTTTCACGGAAATGCTAAGGGTATGACCCTGACAATGACTTTCAATGGCTTTTGGCTGGAGTTGCCATATTTGAGTTGCGACACCACTTTTCTTACCCAGCATACTGCTTGCACCGTCATATGTTTGTCCACGCAAGTCAAATAAAGGCAAGTTATGTCTAACGAGTGCATCTTTCATTGCAGATACGATAGTGTCACTTCGTATATTCAGTATTTCATAAAAACCGAGGAAATCCTCATTTAGATTTAAATCTTCATCTACCCATTGTACACAAAATGATAGTTGCTGCAGGCTCGAAATGTCGGTAAACTCATCACACATGGCAGCAAACATTTTATTATGATTGATATCATGAAGCTTTTTTCTCGGTACTTGCTTGGCCATTATATTTAGAAGTTCGTCCTGAAAATCTTTATGGGTATACATTTTAGTACCACTTTCTCTGTTAAAAGTTCTTTCCTTTACCCACGGGTATTCTTTAGCGCTTAAAAGAAACAACTGAGTAAAATAACTGACGAATTCAGTGTCACCACGATTATTAATTCCTTGACGAGCTGATGTTTGTAGACAATCTACAATCATGGTCAAATATTGCCGCTCTCTTTCTCTTTTCCTTGCAGTTTCAGCATCATTTCTTTTGGATCCTTACAATTCGGGATAACTATTGCGTACTATAAGACTGCGAAGTGGCATTTTCATGATCATTAAACACAATGGGGTCTTCTTCTAGTTTTTGAACCCTGATGATATATAGGCTATGTCTTTACTGTATTCTGCCGGTAATATTTGTTGATGGGTATGACATAAAAAGCACAAGACACAGTCTTTCTCTCTTGATTATAATGAAGCCATTTGTAGTCATCAAACCATTGATACTGATATCGATGCTCACGCTATCAAAAGATTTGTTAGGGCGGAACTGAGTAGGTTTTTCCATATATGCAACAGTATCCTTACTATTTACATTATTTACAACAGATTCTATGCTATGAACATTATTTACAGAAGATTCGTTAAAATTCACATTATATCTCTTCTTGCCTATTTTGTGATGACGTCGACTTGAATTGAAAAACGATTCAATTGATTTTTGCATGTTTCCAAATTTACTGATAATCACCGAATCACAACCACTTGCACATTTATCAACTACTTCTCCCTGCACTAAATTCTTATTTCTTCAACTTTCGAAGAAACTCACATAATAATAAAAGAATAAATACAATAGAATGGTTTCACTTTAAATGATAATAAATGCAACAGAAAGGGATTTTTTTTTTTAAGTAATTAAGCCGGTGTTCCTCCTTCAAATTTCTTTTGTATAATTTCAACTCTCCCGGAGTTGTAAGCCATGCATTAACAGGACATTACCTTCCAGGAATTTTCAAAAAGAAAATCCAGACGTCGATCATTAAAGTTCATGGTCTTGTTTTATACTTTAATAAAAAAAACAAAAGGCCAGTATATTTTTTGAATTTTTTTTGAAGCGCAGACTTACTTTCTTAAGATATTAAAATCACAGAATCCGCGTTCAGTGAAAAATTCATTTTTGTAAACGCTGCATATGATTAAGTTTGTTTCACTTCGCGCCATTCGCTCAGCAGATATTTTGCTGAAAACATCGTGTTTGTGTCATATTTTTGTTTGAAATATGCTTTTCGCTGGAATAGATATAAGAATATATAGAAATAAGAATAAAACGGTATAAATATAATGAAATTACAATGATGAATGCTGAAAAAGTGACAGTCGCTTTATAAACATATTATCATAAAAAAAAAATCATTTCTTTGGCACAGTGCACATTATAAAAAACATTATAAATAATTTACTGAATAAAAAGCAGTTTATATTTCCTGATATTCATTTATTGCTTTTGATGACGAAATCAAAGTTGATACAGTTGAAATATCTTACAAAATATTTCACCATCTATTTGAGGGACAGTGAGTGCTTATTTAAAAAAAGTTGCAAAGATTAATAAGAAAGTACTAAATCATAGTCAATTTAAACAAAATGTTAATCGAATTGATTTCGCATCTTTTAAAACACTTTTTAACAAATGGAGGATAATTTCCTACTCAAAGAGTTGATTTTCGAATAACCACCGCCTTAGAAATGCTGTTATCTTTGATAGCAAATCAGAATTTTTCCTTACGTTTGCAAGATGGTATTATAAATATGAGAGCTCAGATTAACAGAGAGCTTTGCTTTGTCAAGCATAATTAAAAGAAGACTACGAACTAACTGATCGATTTCAAAGCGATCCTATCGAAAGAAGGTTTGGTCAATATCATCAAATAAGCGGGGACAGATTTCTTGCGAGTCTTAAGGATGTTATATGTAGTGAGCAAATCAATAAGACTAAAAGTTTGATAATCGAAATTATTGATATTTTTGAGAATGATTTAAAAACCAAAAAGAGAATCACACCGAATTATTCAAAGAAAAAAATAAATGAAATTAATTTTAGTTTTGTAATTTTTTCAGATGATTCGCGAGAGGTTGCAATACAGATTTCCGGTTTTTTCACCAAGAAGATAATAAAGAAGCTTGGTAATTTTTCTTTTAGAAAAATTTTCCAGGAATTCAAGTGATAATACATATATGGAGACTTTATCTAGAGGTGGATTGACCATTCCATCATTGCCTCTTGTTGATTACGTTGGAGAAAGTTTTGTTATCTTGGATTATGTATTTGATATGTTAGTTAATTGTGAACTCATAGTCAAAAGAAACCGATAGTCTGGAAGCACGTACCGTTTATTTAAGTTTTATTTATTGTTTTCGGCTTTCTAAGTTGAAGAAGGGGGCAGCGGTCCGCTCATGCTGCATAAAATTTAAAAAATGTTGCACCAGCAGGAAGAATTCATCTCTAGTAAAGACTTAGATGATTTGTTTTTACTTCTTGAAACTGGTTTACTTGATGATGACGTTGATTTTAATCTGGAAATGAAATGAGCAGTTGGTGAAGTAAATAGCGTACGTGAAAATGCTTCCGTTTTTAGCTTCCGTCAGCGTGAAAAGGTGTGCAAGTCTGAAAGAAGCCTCACAAAACAAAGAACAAGCCAAGGATAATGCTGGTTCAAGTGACACTTCAGACTCATCTACCACTAAAAGTTTATCTCTGCAGAATTTGTATGATTTTCTTATCGATTGTGCTGCTACTGTGTCAAAAGACATGGGTTTGCCTTTGTCAACAAGGAGGTTTTCCTAAATTTCTCTGAGAGAATCTGTTCTCCTGTTGGAGGAATTGAGCTCGGTCGTTGAAGAATTTAGTGTTAATGCTGAAAAGTTTTATGCAAGATTTTATGGCTTGTTGGGTAAAAATTTGTTGCCTTTATTGTTTAAGAACATAAAGCTCACTAATATTTTGTTAATGGAAGTTGCCAACTACCTTCTTCTGTCTTTGTGAAATAAATGTGCTGAGCCTACCACTAAGTCCAAACAAATTTCTTCAAATATTAGCAGCACATCAGTGGTTAAATCGTGTATAAACTTCACAATAATTTTCGATTCAATAAAAATGAATATAATAGGCAGTGGGTTGCATTTTTACAGGCATGTAAAACTGATGATGATGATACACAAACACTTGTTGATGCTCGTGACAGAGGTCATTTATGGAAGGCTAATTAAAATATGCAAGAACTTTTCCTGAAATATGCATGCATTTGTTGCAGTGAAACATCTCAGTTTTCAGTTAGAAGTGTTTGTGCAGACATAGTTCATTGAAATGATTGTAATATCGAATTTCAAGTGTATTTTTAATGGCATTGATCAAAAACTGAGTGGTGAAATAAGCACATTTTGTTAAAACGAATTGTAACTTTGTTTGTGAGAATTCGTACTTTTTCATATGTGAAAGATGTTCGAGAGAACGCTCGTTACGCACTGAAACCAAACAAGCTAGTTGCAGTACTATAGGTGGGCATTGACTTAAAAATGGCTATTTTTACAGCGAGATATTTATTAAAAGCATTATTATTGCCTCAAATAAAGCTAGAAAAAGTAGAGTTTTTCATTTTCAGTTTTCATTTTGGAAAGTCCCAGAAATACTTGGTTTATTGGGGGAGTAAATATTAAAGCATTTTTTTTTTTTTTTTGCGTTTTCAAATTTTAAACCCAAAACAGATTTTTTGTTTAAACTAGTTTTTTTACGGTTGCACACACAATCTGTGGCGTGTAAAAACCAACTATAAGTTAAAGGTGCATTTAACTATGTACAGCAGATACAATCATGGACAAAATTTTTGGCACATTGAGCCTAAATTAAAGAAAATATCACTTCGCAAGTGTGGAGGAAAGATGCTTGGAAGTGGGCTTGAGCCATAATTTTCACTCGTGCTACACACTTTTGTCCAAAATTATATTGTAAAATGGGCTTAAAATCACTTGGTGTTTTTTTTATTTTTAACCTAAGTTGATACTTGCTTAAGTTTTCATGTAGAATGATTTCTTTAAAATATTTATAGTTCTAACAGTTTTCGGCGTCAACTGTGTAAATAAGCTTATTTAAGGATAAAATAATTTCTTACAATTTCTTCAATATCAGAAATTATTATGACTTTATTTCTGTGTGAAGTTCAGTAAAGGAACTTTAAAATAAGTTATTCCTATATTTCTCCTCGAAGCTGAATAACCAAAAACTGAACAATTTTTACTAGGCATGACAAGAAAACTAGTATTTCTTCGTGTTTACACGCCATATCTTAAAATTCTGTGCAGGATCGGAGGTCTGAGTCTGAGTTAAAATATGAAAAAGTCACAGTTATCAATATGTCACAATTAAGTTTATTAGCTGCTCCTCTATATATTTTGAAGAACAATATTCTTTTCATGTAATTATCAGTTTATTTTTAGATGATTTTTTTTTCACCTTTTTAGATAACAATAATTTTTAATGTTATTTACAAAAATTTTCTTTTTTTGTGAACAAAAGGTAGTATCAAATTTTTATTTCCTGTAAAGTATATTTACCAGAAACCCTACACAAAAATAACAGCTTGCGGCATGTATACTTTAGGAAATATTTAAGTTTTGTTCTTTATGAATTTTACCAAAAAAAAACATCATAAATACGATTGAGCTAGGAAAGTAAATTTTTTACACAAATTTTTAATAAATAAACGAGATCGGGATATGCAATAATGAACAAACTTTCTAAAGGGAGGAAGTGATTGGTGACTAATTTTTAATTTTTGAGGATCTTTTTCAAAATCTGAGCTAGGTCAGTGTGATCGAGTAAACAACTGTTTCCTTTAATTTTTCTAGGATTGAAGGTATTTACAAGAAAAAAACCGAAAAGATAAGGTTACTATCTATACAGCTCTTACTATACAGTTACTATCCAATCAACTTTATATGTTACGTCTCATTTGATAGTTCCAAAATAGATCGGAGGTCTGGATCATTAAGTGAGTATTGTTGACCGGTAGCAGTATTTGGAGGCACAATAACAACTAGAACATGATTAACAGGTATAATGCATTTGTCCCAAAAATGTAGCTAATGAAAAGATGGTGCAAGTCTATGAGGGTGCATAAATCTAACATTGAGGTCTCTCTCTGTTTGCTTCACATTTTCAACTATTTTTATCCACCATTTAAGCGACATATTGATTTGGAGAAATATTATACTGGTACTCGTTTACCTCATAGCTTTCTAACTCAAATGCCATGTCATCTAATGCAGCCTTGCTAGTTCTTTTCATTGCTAATTTACATGTATTTATAGGTGTAAAATGGTGGAAAACATGTACTTGGGATTTTCAATAAGCCCGCACACCGATTAGCTAATATATTTTTAACATCTAACATTCGCTTTTTTAAAACATTAAATGTATTTAAAGTGCGCAACAAAAAATTCACAAATTTGTGTTGGTTCTAAAATTTGTCTATCTAATGGCCTCTGGAGATTGACTCTTTTGCATGTCTTATTATACCCCCACATGTACCATCACATGGAGATTTTCCATGATTGGTAGCAAAAAATTTCCACTGGACCTCTATGCCAAATTATTCTTTTTGCATGCACAAACTTTAAAGTTTATTTTTAATTTTGTATTGTCCAGTACATCCATCTGAAAAACATTTGGGGAATTTCAGCTTTAATATAATCCATTATCACCTCTTTTATCACCTCTTGTACTTCATGAACCAAAACGACATCATTTTTCAAATCATCAGAGATTACACAAAATAATTTATGCTGTACAACATTGTCATTCTTGTAGTAAAACACAACTGGATGTAAAGTAATTGGAGGTTGTTCCAATGAAAAGTTTGCACCTCATCTTGAACTAATAAGCTGGAATTTTCAGTAAAATCACCAAATTATATGTTTCATTGTCAATATTATCTTTTCTTTTGAAGATATTCAGCTTGTCATTTTGGGATATAAGAATGAGCAGTGAGTTGCTGTAATTAATGACAAATAATTCCTATAAATTCTTGAAACTGGGTGGTCTTGGTATTTAGCGAAGAGCGATCTGTGTATAGCCATTATTTGTTCTTATACGCTATAAAAATCTCATTCGATTAGAGAATCTTCTTTGGGACAGTTAGGACATCGATAAATCATACATTTCTCGATATCAGTAGCACATACCACGTATTTCAATAAATTTTGCTCCTAGAAAAGGACGTTTACTTGATGAAATTGACCGCGACCCGATTTTGAAAAGGATTCCCAAAATTTTTAGCTTACGTCAGTCATCAATAAACCCCTCCATTTTTCATTGATTCGAAAGTTTATTCATCATTGTATATTCTGTTTATTGTATACTGTTTTTGGCCGACAAAACAAGTTGCGTAAAAAATCTCATTTCCTTGCTTAGCACTATATTTATGTTTTATTTGGTATAATTTGTCAAGCCTAAAACTTGAATACTTCTAAAGTGTACATACCACATGCTCATTTTTTGTGTAGAGTATCTGGTAAATATACTTTACAGAAAAAAATAAAATTTTGTAACACCTTTACATATTTTGCAACACGTGCGCATAGCCGCTTAACAAAAGAAATTTTTTTAAATAGCAGTATGACTTTATGTTGCATGAAGTTCAAAGTGCTAAATTTAGTTTCCCCATGAAAACCTTATTAAAAATACATAATTTTGTTATTTTTGGACAATCAAACTCGTCAAATTAACGCAAAATAGGGTACCAAACGGGCAACTAGATTATTCTTAAAATTGCGATATCTCAAGTTCCGCTTGGGGGTTCGAATTTTGTCAGATGTTCTATCTCACTAAGTTATTTCAATGATCAAAAATTAAATGAAATTCAAGATGTTTGGTTAAACAGCCTTGTTTAGTTGATATAGAATTACTCAATAATATTATTAGTAACAATCAAAATAATCTATCTAGACAACCTCTAAGGGATTGTTATTTTCTACTATATTTTATACTATACTATTAAAAATAACCATTGAAAAGTAGGACAATATGGCTGCTGGTACTGTAAACCATTAAAGTTCCTATTTCTTTGCTTTTAGCAATAGTAATGATATGTCATTGAGGAATTTTTGTTTTTAAATTAATTAGCTATGCTTGTTAACATCTTGGATTATAAACTAAAAATGCATGTATAGCTAGCTGTTACTAGCAGCCTGTTTGTTTTCTTTTGTACTTTACTTTTACATTTCATGGTAAGCAGACTTCCATAAAATTTATGACGGAGATAATGACTTAATAGCTGGTCATATAAAAAGCTATACAAACTAAACTACACTGCTTTATACCCTGCCGAGACAATATTTCCAGATGGGCCCACGTGGCGGGTCTTGGAGTACTTAGAACACCCATTTGCGCCTACGAAATTCGCTCAACCAAACAACCCGACCAAAATTAACTAGCTTTACATTACGCAATGAGTTTTGCATGTAAACTCAGAGATAATCCCCCTGAGATGGGAGTCGAACTCATGAACTTTTGTTCCGTAGTAAAACGTCCTACCACTGTACCAACTCCACATTTAAAACGAAAACAACATTAAATCAACATTTAATGGGTCGATAGACACATTGGAGAATAGCCAAAAGCAACGTCTAAAGGAACTAAGATATTGATGTAATAGTTTCTGCACTGGAGTCATTTTGTTTGAGAATGGCCAATTTCTTAGTGATATTGATGTTCTTTTAGTTTGAGGTTGCGAACCAAAAAGAAGTTAACGTTTTTACATGCACAGAATTTCCGAAGAAATGCAGATCAAAGAGGAGATTTAACCTTCATATTAAAGTTAAGCACCCCCAAGAAACCCAAGCTATTATTTTTGAGTCGGTATGTTCAATGGAGGATTTCAAGATATTTATCATAAAAAGTGTAAAAATAATCTGTGATTTCTAGAACAAAAAAAAAAATGATTCTTTACAAGAGAAGATGAAAGCACGCTACTGATTTGATTCAACACTCAATTTCTGATTTAATGGCGATGCTGAAAATTTTTATAAAGTCTTTGGCAGGGATGGGTTTTATTAAAAATTTCAGCAGTAAATTGACTCCTTTTTATTGGGTATAATCTTGCAAATCATTTCCCGGCAAATACTAGTATTTCCATCTACTAAGATACTTCTTTTGTTAACATTAATGAAATAACTATTAAACTGATAAAAAAAAGTCAAATTGGCTATTTAAGTTACTAAGTTTTTCAACATATTATCGGAATAGTCGCAACTCAATAAGTTGGCAAAGAGTGTTAGGAAAAGGGTGTTTGTCAATATCATTTGCCGGACACATTGTACAAAAGGAAAACCCTTCTACTTTTTAACAACTGATTGCAATTAAAAATTTGGTAATGTCAAAAATCATTTTGGACTTTGGAATATCTTGAAAAATAAAATTCCAATATTCACCAAAGAAGATGGTTTTTGAATATTCAATAAGTTCATTTATAAAAAACGCTGACAGCTAACAAATGGTCCATGATTTGTTACAAGATGCGTTTGAATAGTCTAGCTTCTCAAATATTTGTGATAATTCAACTGTAAACGACTCTAAGAAAACTACCATGAATCCATTTTAGCACCTTATTATTCTGTAAATACGCGTGAGATGGTTTCCATATGCAAAACACCAAATTGGTACCCATGAATTGCTTTTCGAAAAGAAATAAATAAAGCCTCGTCTACAAAAAGTTAAACGTTTTAATACATTATATATTATATATTTGAACTGACCACCCCCTAAACAACGAGGGACCACAATGAAAATAAAGCTTTAGCTTTTCTTGTGTTTATCCCTGCTATTAGTACCTGTTGTTTAAAATATTGTGGTATGCAGAATAATTTTTTTTTTTTTTTTTTTTTAAACGACGTTCTTAACATTTATTTTGTAATTTTTTTATTGATAGTGAATAAATACTTACTTGCTTACTTACTTACTTACTTACTTACTTACTTACTTACTTACTTACTTACTTACTTACTTACTTACTTACTT